>PVHP010037727.1:0-17168 GCA_004024765.1 Zapus hudsonius
CTTCTTACAGGTGCGGAGGCACAGTTGGTGCTATTTTCACTTGTCCACTAGAAGTCATTAAGACCAGGCTACAGTCTTCGAGACTAGCTCTCCGAACGGTATATTATCCTCAGGTTCATCTGGGGACCATTAGTGGAGCTGGAATGGTGAGACCAACGTCTGTGACACCTGGACTTCTACAAGTTCTGAAGTAAGTTCAATCCTCCTTCAATACAGAATGCCCACCAACCCACTCAAATGGGTGTTCTGTTTATATGGTCTTGGTCCAAACATAAGAATCAGGGATTTTGAGACAGGGTCTCATGTAGCCCAGGCTGGCCTTGAACACATTATGTAGCTGAGGATGACCTTGCCTCCAAATATGAAAACCACAGGCATGTGCCACCATGCCCCCGTAATAATTAGGCTTCTTTTCAACACCTTTGAGCCCTTGATAGTAGAGGACCCACTGTGCATGAGATCGCCATGTAGGGACAGGAGGTTTAACTACAAACTGAAAACTTGTGTTTAAATTGTTATGTCATGTTGCTGCTGCTCAAATCTTTTGTGGGCTAACAAGACGATAAGAAGTTGTAAGCAAAGTTTTACAGTTGTACAAGACAGGATATAAGATGAAGAAATATGAAAATGAAGTGCTTTTGGTTTTCACTTTTGTTTTTGTCTTGTTTTGTTATTTATTTACTTATTATGAGAGAGAAGAGAAAATGGTCACACCAGGGCCTCTAGCCATTGCTAATGAACTCCAGATGCTTGCACCACCGTGTACATTTGACTTTACGTGGGTACTGGGGAATCGAACCTGAGTCCATAGGCAAGCAAGCACCTCAACTGCTGAGCCATCTCTCCAACCTGATTGATTGATTGGTTGAGACAAAGTCTCATACTGTAGTCCAGACTGGCCTTTACTATGTAGCTAAGGCTGGGCTTGAATCCATGATGATCCTCCTGCTTTAGCCTCCCAAGGTAGCCATCATATCCAACTTGGTTTATTTTTATGTAGAAATTATTTATTTATAGAAGTTTTTTTGTTTTATCCCATTTTATTCTTTTTACTGGAAGGAAATATCTGATTTTCTTACAAAGTAGCTAAATATTCCTGAATTGAAGTTGGCTTATCGGTATCAAATCTTAAGGCAATGGAAAGACCAAAAAGAAAAAAGAAAAAAAAATCGAATTGCTGGGCATGGCCTTTAATCCCAGCACTTGGGAGGCAGGGATAGGAGGATCACTGTGGGTTCAAGACCAGCCTAGGCTAGAGTGAGAACCTACCTGGGGGAGGGGGAGAACAAGCAAACAAACTTAAGGCAAAATAAAAAATGTAGAAAAGAACTTGATAGCATTTGCATTTTACCTGTCCTGTTGGAGGAGGATGAGGGAGAAGATTTTTGCCATGTGTCCTAGGTCAGTCTAGGACTCATGATCCTGCCTCAGACTCCCAGGTGCTAGGGTGACAGGTGTACACTACCACACCCAGCTAGGACTGTACTTGTAAAAGAGATGCTCAACAAATAATAATTGAATTTAAGTGTGTATTATACTCAGGTCTCTCAGACAGTGGTGTTTTTAAGAAATTGCTATTGATCAGTGTGACTGGGAGCCATTAGAAAATGAGAGTGTGAGTGGAAATGTTTGTCCTAATAACCACATCAGCACTTTGAGCAGAGGTCATCCATGTTTAGTAGAACACATGCTCTGTTTATTTTTAGGTATGTTTTGTTTATGAATTCTACCTGTGTGAATCAGGTGTCCTTGTGGGCTTTGTGTCTGAGGGTGTATCCAGCTTACCCAGCAGAACTGGACCACCCCCACTGGCTGCTAGGAGATCAGGACCCACATGAGAGAATCAGAAGCCCACTATGGAAAAGGAGGATCAGAAGAGTCCAGGAGGACCAGGTTTTCGGTTTTGCACATAAAGGCAGGAGGTTATCGATGGGCACAGGAGAGCTAACAGTCGGAGGTGTGGAGGAGACAGTCATGGATCAAAGTCAGGACAAACCTGAGTCCTCTGTGGCTGGGAAAATCTCCTTTCATCTAAGAAGCATGCAGAGCCTTAGACACAGTGAGATGGACTCAGGAATGCCTGCTTTACTAGCATTTAAAATTAATGCCCTCATACATGCTTGCCAAATGACTTTGCAGTTAATTTAGACTCAGTGTATGAGAGAAACCATTACCTAAAAATTGTTATCAACAGAGCTGAGCTGTAAGATAAATGAGAATGTTTCTTTTTTTTTTTTTTTTTAAGTTTTATGGAATGTGTATTCTTCATCTCCAGTATCTTTGTCTCTCTCATCTCCAGTAGCCCCAGCTAGGGCAATTGTTCCTTACAATATAAGCGAAAGGGAAAAGGGCATGCCATCTTCTAAAATCCAGGACCAGCTTCCACACCACACAAGAGAAATGTTCACTATGGATCTACAGTACTCGTTCAAAGCCATGAGCATCACCCCACAGGAATACTTGTATCCACTTATGCCATTAAGCTATATTCACATCAAAGTATGAGCTGTGGAACTAAGTAAAAAAGAAAAAAAAAATCCCAAGGTAGGGTCTCACTCTAGCCCAGGCTGACCTGGAATTCACTATGTAGTCTCAGGGTGGCCTTGAACTCATGGCGATCCTCCTACCTCTGCCTCCTGGGTGCTGGGATTAAAGGCATGCACCACCATGCCTAGCATGAGCAAATTTTTTGTTTTGTTTTTGTTTTTTCAAGGTCTTGATCTAGCTCAGGCTGACCTGGAATTCATTATGTAGTCCCAGGGTAGCTTGAGCAAATTTTCAGTTATTCTGCCTATGTTAGAAAGATGTCTTGATGAGCTGGGCGTGGTGGCACACGCCTTTAATTCCAGCACTCGGGAGGCAGAGGTAGGAGGATCGGGAAGCAGAGGTAGGAAGATCGATGTGATTTCAAGGCCACCCTGAGACTACATAGTGAATTCCAGGTCAGCCTGGGCTAGAGGGAGACCCTACCTCGAAAAACCAAAAAAAAAAAAGAAAGATGTCTTGATGAAGTGGCATTTTTCACCTGAGTTGTTTTATTCACTTAAGCTTTATTTCCTCAGCCTGATACTTTTTTTTTAGGATTCTCCTGCAACTTTAGCTGATATCAATAGCTTTCAGGTAGCAAACAGAATATTTTGATATGTATTTCATTGATTTTTTGCAACCCTAATGAGTTATCATTCTGGCTATTATTACCCCATTTTAGAAGTAAGGTGTGCAAATTAGCAGTTATATACATACCCAAAGTCATGTGTAATGTCTCGCCTACCTTATTGCTAAGACTCTGGAGCAGCCAGAAGCAAAGTGAAAACAGTAGGAAGGCCCTGCATGGAGGCAAGCTGCTGCTAGCTCAGGTTCAGGAGGAGATGCACCAGCTCCATGCATCACGACTTGGGCCCCTCACCAGCTGCTGCTTCTGCATCCTGAGCTATGTCTGTGTGCCATCCCACCTCACCACATCCTGCTGCAGGAGGGTGCAGGGCTCCCTCAGAATCTGGCTCGTTCTTCCGTGCACGGCTATTCCCTCAGTGGTGTCATGTGGTCACCTGTGAGTGACAGTGCTTCTCACACTTGCCACCTACCTGCCTTGAATGTTCACTGGCCATTCAAACAAAATGAATGACCTGCTATGCCCAGAGCCTGCCCTGCTTGGTAGCAGCTCCATCCTTGCAGCTATAGTTGTAGGACCTTGGGGGTCTTCTGAGTCTTCTCTCAACTCACAGCAGATCCTATCAGCTCTGCCTTCAAGTGATGTACAGAAGGGCTTGGAGCTCACCAATTGAAGGCACTTTCTTGCAAAGCATGCAGGCCCAGGTTGATTCCCCAGTGCCCATGTAAAGGCAGGCACAAAGAAGCACATGTGTCTGGGGTTTGTTTGCAATAGCAAGAGACCCATACTCTCTTTCCCTCCCTCCCTTTTCTCTTTCTCTCTCTCTCAAATTGCGTTTTTGTTTGTTTGTTTTGCTTTGTTTTGTTTTTTAAGAAAAGAAATATATACAGATCCTGAACCAGTACCAACCAAGTGTTTGAATGAATTTGGGGAAGCCGTTGAAGATTGTATAAGGATTTAACAGGTTCCTGTTCAAGTGCTCTCCTGATGGAGGCCACCGTGTCACACCTGTGTGGCTGTGTTGTTTTCCTAACTGCTGAAACCTGAGACCCAGCTGTCCATGGTCCTCACTCTGTTCTCAGCAGGGTAGCTGGAGAACCCCCTGTTCACATCCTTGGGCACCATCCCTAGGCCTGCAGGCTCTGGCTCTTGTCCTCCTGTGACTTCCTTGACTTTGTTGCCTGTTCCCCTCCAAGCCTCCTTGTTTCTGTAAAAGGCCTGGAACATTTTCTTCTGCAACTTCCTTGTGCTAGACATTATCTGTGTGGCTTTGTCTCCTTTGCAGGAAGGACTCACTGTGACCTTGCTATTTAAAACTGAGTCAGCCCCCCCCACCCATCCCTCCTTCCTTTATCCTTAGCACTTACCTGCATCCAGCAATCAGTGATGCTTGCTTCCTTGCATGCTCTGTCTCTTTTCACTCCCCTCACTTGGTAGTAGGACGTGTTTGTTTTGATTTCTGACATATTCTCTGACTTCTAGAATGTTGCCTGTGAGAAGGAAGTACTGCGTGCCATCCTAATGTTTAAGTGAATCTAGAAAAGCTTGACAGGCTCTCACCATGTAACAAATACCTACTGCTGTCATTATAGGAGGCTCCTTTTCTTGGTGGTGGTGGTGTTTTCTTGTTTTTTGAGGTGGGGGTCTCACTCTGTAGCTCCAGGCTGGCCTTGAACTCAGTGATCCTCCTGTCTCTGCCTCTTAAGTGCTGGGATTAAAGATGTGTGCCACCACACCTGGCTTTTTTTCTGTGGGTTTTTTTTGTTTGTTTGTTTTTTCGAGGTAGGGTCTCACTCTGGCCCAGGCTGACCTGGAATTCACTATGTAGTCTCAGGGTGGCCTTAAACTCAGGGCAGTCCTCCTACATCTGCCTCCCGAGTGCTGAGATTAAAGGCGTGCGCCATCACTCCCGGCTTTTTCTGTGGTTTTTAAACGTAAGATTTGGAGTGCTATACTCAATTATCTGAAGAAAGCATGCTTTACCTTCAGGAGCCATGTGTGCTTTTCTTACGGGTAAGTTCCCAAAGCAGTGGACACTGTACTGCCATGGGCAGCATGGTCCTGAGCATGGCTGCTTTCTGCTCAGTTTAGCCACCATTCTGAGGCAAGTGCAGGGACTATAGTCAATAGAGAAGAGAAAATAAACAAGGACAGGACTCGGCCTTTCCCCATGCTGCAAGGCCCATCTCTGTTCATTTCTCATTTCTGGAAGAGTGTTTACTAAAAGCTGTGGAGGAACATAATCAGTTTTGTTACTGCCCAGCTGCTTGTTCCTTGCCTTGCTCAAAGAGTCTCAAGTAGCTTCCTTGCAGGAAGTTAATTTTTTACAATGAAGTTACTTTATAGTGGTGCCTTATGTCATACTTACCTGTTATAGAAAAAAAAAAAGTATTCCACTGGAGATTGGATAAAGTCATTTAAAAAAAAAAAAAAAAGCAAAGCCAGGGGTGGTGGCTCTCATCTTTAATCCCAGTAGGATCTCCGTGAGTTCAAGGCCAGACTGAGATTACATAGTGAATTCCAGGTCATCTTGGGCTAGAGCAAGGCCCTACCTGGGGGCGGGGGAGGGAGCAAGATATTAACTAGTCCTTATTGTCACTATTGAATTTACCAGAGTAAATTTTTTTAGGTAGATGCCCTTTTAAAACAGTCTTTGGGTTTAATTTTTTAAAATAAGATTCCTATTCTTTAAACTGCCAAGGTACCTTATATCTGTTTTCAAGGACTTTTGTTTTTGTTTTTCAAGGTAAGGTTTTGTCCTATCCCAGTCTGACCTGGAATTCACTATGTAGTCTCAGGGTGGCCTCCAGCTAACAGTGATCCTCCTACCTCTGCCTCCTGAGCACTGGCTGGGATCAAAGGCCTGTGTCACCACTCCCAGCTGGAGGACTTTTTAATATGAAAAGTAGTGTATGTATCAGATAGTCCATATCTTTCAATAACTGCCATGTTCAGATAAGGCAGTTGTCTTGTATTAGTCTGTGGGGTGCATAGCACGATCTAAAACTAGGGGAGAGGCTGAACTGCTCCCAACAAGACTGATTTCTTTTTATACTTTTTTCCCATATGAAAGTGAGTCTAGTCCTACATATGCCTTCTTTTGAAACCAAAGTATGCCATTTATAGTAGAAACTTGATTGTTCTAGAAGAGGGTAAACATCCAGATAGGTTAGAAGTTCGGATTATGTAAGAGATTTGACTCCTTGCCAACTGTTAATATGCGTAACTATGGAGACTGCCTTTCTTCAGTTCTTACAAGGCCCGAGTCACTTGAGGACACTCGCTCTCTGCTGCATTATGGATGAGGGCTCTGAGCTTCCTGGAGCCAGAGGTTCCCTAATTGTGTTTAAATGGCTCCTAGAGAGGCATAGCGTTCATTACTGGAGACCACGATGCCATCTAAGCTTTTAAAAAAATGTTAGATATACTTAGCATTTGAAAATCCTTAGTACCTACTATGTTAAGATAAAGATAACTTCAAACTGTCATTTGAGAGAAGGTTTTGTTCAAGAGAGCTTTTAGAAACAATCCTCTTTGAGGAAGATAATAAAAGTAAAGTATTTTGCTCTCTGGAGGCTGTGGTAGAAGGATTGCCATGAGTTCAAGGCCAGCCTGGACTAAGAATAGGAGTTCCAGGTCAGCCTGGGCTAGAGTGAGACCCTACCTTGGGGGAAAAAAAGGAAAAACAACAATAGCAACAAAAAGAACCTTTTACTTTGAAATAATTTCAAACAATAGAAAAGTCAAGCAATGGTACAATAACTTGCTTATACCTTTTTATAGACTCAATCAATTTTCATTATTTTAAAAATATTTATCTTTCTTTGGTAATCAGAGACAGAGAAGGCACATCAGGGTCTCTTGACACTACAAATGACAAACTCCAGATGTATGTGCTACTTGGTACCTTGGCTTTAAGTGGCTACTAGGGAATTGAGCCTGGGCCATCAGGCTTTGCAAGCAAGTGTCTTTAATACTGAACCATCTCTCCAGTCCCCAACTCACCTAATTTTTAACATCATGCTATATTATTTTTTCATTTTGGCTCTGTATCCACACTCTTTTAAACCATTTGAAAATAGGTGTCGTGCATTTTTTCCCTTTACCCTTCTTAATTCTGTAACATTCATTTCCTAAGAACAAATATATTCTCTGTGGTTCAGTTTAAGAAATTTCATATTAGGACCTGTTTTGTTGGTATATATCTGGTGTTGGTGATGGGTTTCTCTCTCTGCTTGGATCTGTGAAAGGGGCCCAGCCTCTTTTACCATTATGGAACTCCCCCGGATCTGTAGCTCCAATAAATCCTTCGCCCTCCACCCCCCCAAAAAAGAAATTTCATATTAGCCAGATGCCATAGATTGTGCCTATAACCCAAGTACTCAGGAGACTGAGGTAGGAGAATTACCATGAGTTCAAGGCCAGCCTAGGCTACAGAATGAGTTCCAGGTTGGACTAAGCTAGAGTAAGACTCTTCCTCAAAAGAAAAGAAAGTATAAATTTTATATTAGTCATGTATGGTGTTGCACACATGTAATCTTTGGGAGGCTGAGACTGAAGCAGTACAAGTTTGAGGCTAACCTGGGCTACATAGCCTGCCTCAAAAAACTCATACTGGTATTTATTTATTTATTTATTTATTTTCTGTACCAAAGATTGAACCTTAAGGCTTCACATATGCAAAGCAATCAGTATACCAACCAACATTATGTCCCTTTCTATTATTACTATTGTGTGCGAGAGAATGTGTTGTGTGTGGGGTATGTGTATGGGGTATACAGATGCATGTGCCCTGTGTGAACACATGCAGAGATAGAGAAGAATTGTGGGCTGGCATGGTGGCACAGGCCTTTATTCCCAGCACTTGAGAGGCAGAGGTAGGAGGATTGCTGTGAGTTCAAGGTTAGCCTGAGAATTGTGGGTGTCCTCTATAGTTCTACCACTGTACTTCCCTGAGACAGTCTCTCACCAAACTTGGGAGCTGCGGTTTTTCTTTTGTTGTTTATTTTGTCTAGACTAGCTGAGCAGTAAGTCCTGACTATTGTATCTCCTCTACCCTCAGCTTTGGCATTATGAATGTGTATCCATGCCCAGCTTTAATTATTCTACAATCCATTTCCCAGTTTTATAACATACTTGTTATATAACAACAGTGGACAGTACAAAAACTAGATTTTGTTTTACATCTCTTCCTGCCAGCAACTGTTCTCCTCCCTAGGTCTTTTTTAAAAAATATTTTTATTTATTTGAAAGCAGTGAGAAAATAGAGACTAGGGTAGGGTGGAGAATAGGTGCACCAGGACCTCGAGCCATTGTAAGTGAACTCCAGATGCATGTTCTACATTGTGCATTTGGCTTTATGTGGGTGCTGGGGAATTGGACGTGGGTCATTGGGTTTGCAAGCGTCTTAACCTCTGAACCTTATTTTATTTTGCATATGTGTGTGTGGTGTTCATGCATGTATGTTCACATTCATGTGTGTGTGCAGATATGCATGCTCGTATGTGCATGTGGAGACTAGAGGTAGACGTTGAATGTCTTCCTCACTAACTTTCCATACCATTCTAGCCCATGCTGACCTGCAACTCACTCTATAGACCCAGACTGGCCTGAAACGCATAATGATCCTCCTACCTCTGCCTGCCAAGTGCAGGGATTAAAGTCATGTGCCACCACACGTGGCTCTCCACTTTTATTTTTTGATCAGATCCTCTTACAGCTCATCAGTTTGATTAAACTAGATAGTGAGCCCTAGGGATTCCCTGTCTCTGCCTGCTAAGTGCTGGGATTGCAGGCATACTCCATGATGCCCAACATTTTACACGGGTTCTGGGGATTTGAACTCAGGTTTTCATGCTTATACCCCAAACTCTCTAATTTTAATATTAAATAGTTATTAAGATGGAATTCGTGGGCTGGAGAAATGGCTCAGCAGTTAAGACACTTGCCTACATAGCCTAAGGACCTGAGTTCAATTCCCCAGTACCCACGTAAAGCCAGATGCACAAAGTGGTGTATATGTCTGGAGTTTCTGCAGTGGCTGGAGGCCCTGATGTGTCCATTCTCCATCTTCCTGCCTGCCTGTCCCCCTACCTCTCAAATAAATAAATAAATAAATAAATAAATAAATAAATAAATTTTTTTAAGAAAAAGATGGAATTCACATCCCATCCATGCCATCAGTTTGAGAGTATACAGTTCAGCTTTCTATACAGGAGGAGTTCAGTCAGAATCAGGGACATAAGGAACCCCATCTCCCTTTTAAAAACTATGCACATCAGCTCTTTTTGGTATATTTATAGAACTTTGTACAACCATTTCCACAACAATTTCATTTTAGAATCTTTCCATCTTCACTAAAAACCTTATTATGTGTCTTGGGATCATTTAAAAATATCTGGGTTTATGCCTTTCATTGTGGAAAATATGATTAGAAAACAAAACTGACCTTTTTTCAAGTCTTTTATATATTTTTTATTCAATATACCTTTGCACACCAATATATTGTACCTTGACCAAGGAATATTGCAAAATGGGAAAAATAGTGTAGCTATAAAATATTTAAAATTAATAAATGACATTTTTATGATTTAGATGTGAAATGTGCCCCATAAGTTCGTATGTTTGAACACAAACTTATCATCTCCAGCTGATGATTCTCTTTTAGGAGGTTGTAGAACCTAACATGCATCAGTTCTGGGCTCAACCCCCAGTACAAAACATAACTCACACAGAATAATCAATCCCACAGCAGCATTTTTTTCTGAATTTTGGGTTGATTTTGATGAGGCTGATTGCAGCAATGCTTGGGTTCACAGTTTGGGGATTACCAGGTACAAGTCGGCAGAACACAAAATGAGAGCCGGGTGAGGGGTTGCTGATAGGAGCAGTGGAGAGACCCCCATAGCAATCACCACCGCTGTCTCATCTCATCCTGTGTGATGGCCTCCCTCCCCATAGCTGCTTCTACTCAAAGGCACAATCTCACCCCAGCATAGGTGACAACTCACCGAAGCTGCATCTCTGGAGCAGGCAGCCTACAGGCAGCACCACTGGTCTGAGACTCTTCAGCTTACTACTTTTTAAAAAAACTATATTTATTTATTTTTTTATTGTCCATAATGAGTTACATTATTTAATGGGCAAACAATGAGTTCTTATCCCCAGTTCCCCAATGCCCCTCTTCCCCATCCCCAGTCAGCTGGATATCCTCCTCTGTGGGCAGTCTGGATCAGTCCTTGGGGCAGGGGGACCATGGATAGCCTAGGAGTCAGCCCAGTTCCGCCAGCCCTAGTGTGTTGTTACAGAGGGGGCCATGACTTTGGGTATTCTCCCCCACCAAGGTTCTCACAATCTTTCTGCCCCCTCTTCTGCTCAGTTCCCTGAGTTAAAATATTAAAATTAAATAAAATATTTATCTGTGCAATTGTGTGTATGTGTGTGTCAGCAGACTTTGCAAGCAAGTGCCTTTAACCACTTAGCCATCTCCCCAGCCCTACCTTACTACTTTTTAAAATATTAGTTTGATTGTGGGCTGAGAGCTGACTCAGTTGGCAAAGTACACTTACCACACAATCATGAGGACCCCAGTTCAAATTCCCAGCACTCACATAAAAAGCTGGGTGTGGTGGCATGCACCTGTAATTCCAGCATTAGGAGGCAGAGACAGGAAGGTCACTAGGGCTTTATAGCTCTAGCTCTTGATAGTCTAGCTCTGATTCAATAAGAGACCCTGTCTCAAAATAATTTAGATAGCAAGTGAGAAAGACACTAGATGTTGACCTCTGGCTTCCATTCACATGCATGCACACCATACACACATGCACAAAAATAGTGTTATTAAGATATTATTCATCACAAAATTCATTCTTTGAAAATATATTAATGTTTAATGGGGACAGTTTCCGCTAGAGAAAATGAAGTTCTTGAATTAGATGTGCTGGTTGTGCGACAGTATGGATGTCCAGGTGCCACTGAGCTCTACGCACTGAAAAATTGTTCCAAAGGGCCTGGAAAGGTGGCTCAGCAGTTAAGGTGCTTGCCTGACAGGATCTCTATCCCAGGCTGGCCTGAAATTCAAGGCAATCCTCCTGCCTCAAACCTCCCAGGTACTGAGAACATAGGCTTGCACCACCACACACAGCTAGACTTTGGCTTTGAATAAACTTCATGTAGACCATGAAACTTACTGGGTTTGTCTATTCCTCATGTTACTTTTTAGGCCTTAGTACAATAGTTAAAGATTTAGGACATAAAAATTGTTGTAAATACAGCATAAATCCAAAAGAAACACCATCCAAAGAAATCTGTGAGCCTGTGTCTCAGTGACTTTTATCATTGAGGGCATTGTTCTCTTTGCCAGATGCCCATCCTACTCTAGTAGGATTTCAGTGGGTAGCACTACCCTGAACATCTTGCTCTTTTGTGAAAAGAACAGGCTTATTGAAAATATCTCTAACTGGAGCTCCACTGTGCTTATGAAGATGCTGTTCTCCAGCCTTCTGATTAGACTATAACAGTGAGAGTGGGGTTGCTTAAACATGTTACTCCTTCCAGGAGCTGGTATGAAGATTGTCTCTCTGTCACCTGCTATAGACCTTGTTCAAAGAGAGTTGGTTTGTGTTGACACAGTGTCATGTAACCCAGGCTGGCCTTGAACTCAAATAGGGATCCAACCCTGGATTTTGTGCTAGCTAGGCAAGCACTCTACCAACTGATCTACAACCCCAGCCCCTCAAGAAAGTTTAAAGCTATGTCTTCTCTTATCATTCAGGTCAATCTTGGAAAAGGAGGGACCAAAGTCACTTTTTAGAGGCTTGGGTCCAAATTTGGTTGGAGTTGCACCATCAAGGTAAGCATTGAATGGTTGAGCAAGCTGGCTGTGGTCAGTGTGCAGTGCCCATCCTTTCTTGCCCATGGGTGACACTTAAATAGCCAGTTGATTTTCCTACATTGGATTTGTCTAAATGTTGACATGGAAAAATTGTGGTAGCCATGGGGGTGTGTTTCAGTGTGTGAGGAAGAGGATCTGGTATTTCAGTATGAGGATTAAGCTACTACAAGCAAGCGTTTCTGGCTCTAAGTGCAGTGAGTGGTCATCCCCTGAGTATCCCATAGAAGCAGATCAGAAATTCCCAGTCTTGGGACATACCCAGACCTACATCAGAATCTGCCTTGTAACAAGATGTCCAGGTGACTCATAGGCACTCAGAAGCATTGGTCCCAAGGAATTATAAAGGCTTCTAGGCTTTGCTTTCTATAAAATGGCATTCTTGATTTAAAGTTCTCTTTAAAGCCTGTGTAAGCCTGCTTGAATGTAAAGAACTTCACTATCCCAATATTCTAAGCTCTGGCCCCATTCACCTGTTTCCATTAATTAAAATTAGAGATTCAGTTCCTCTTGGTCCAAGTACTCGATACCCATGTATATCTAGTGGCTCTGTATTGAAGAAGATAAATACAGAACATTCCATCTTTGTAGAAAGTTTCATTGGACAGTGCTGATTGAGAAGGTATAAAATTAAACAATTGTGTATAAAATTTAACAATTGAATGTATGTGTCAAAGGCCAAAATTAAAAATTATAACAACTTAGTTTAAAGGGTTTTTTTTGAGGGGGGGTTCAAGGTAGGGTCTTGCTGTAGCCCAGACTGACCTGGAATTCACTATTGTCGTCTCAGGCTGGCCTCGAACTCATGGTGATCCTCCTACCTCAGACTCCCGAATGCTGGGATTAAAGGTGTGTGCTACCACACCCCACTAGTTTAAAGGTTTTAATTGACTTTTTCCATTCAAGAACCCAGAAGTGTTTTGGTTCTATAAAATAAAATAAATATTCTGATGGGCAGAGCAGCAAAGTTGGGTTTGTTTTTTTAGACAATTTGGGGCTGTAAAAAAGCATAAACAAAGATCAAAAAATAGATTGGACATTTCAGTGTTATTTATAAGAATAGGGAGAGAGAACAATAGGAAAATAACTGGATAACATTGGGCTGTGTGTGCATGGGAGCCTGCAGCTCACATGTGGAGGACTGAGGACTACCTCAAGCTTTTTGTCCTCTCCTTATACCCTGCTGGACTATGTAGTCTCAGGGTGGCCTTGAACTCACGGCAATCCTCCTACCTCTGCCTCCTGAGTGCTGGGATTAAAGGCTGGGATTAAAGGCGTGTGCCACCACGCCCAGCCCCATTACTTTTTAATAAGGGTTATAACAGGGAATGTGATTATCTGAAACTAGACCTTTTGGGCAGTGTGATAATGTTTCTCCACTCCTGACTTCTTGTAGGTTCAGGAAACAGTTTAGCTTGGTAAAACTTTAGCACAGATGATTCCCACTTCTTTGTGTCAGAGCTTGCCCCAAACAATGACCTCTTGCAGTTTATATTTGGTCGGGAGCCTGAGGTAAAAACATAGATACCGTGATTGATCTGTTGGTCAGCAGAAAAAAAAAAAAAAAAACAACAACAACAACAAAAACAGCATTTCCTCTGCATTGCAGGGAAGAAATAGAAACACTGTGCTCTGGTCATGGTGATACTGAGTCATGTACAAGCAGTTGAAATCTTATTTTATGTACTTTTTGGTAGAGTATATTTTAGAAATAGAGCATGTCTTAAAAGTTACAGCATATGATATATGTATGCTTAAAGGATTAGCATTTATGAAGAATATGAAAGGACTTTGTATATGTATCACCAAAATCTCTTTTTCCAATATTATTTTGGACACGTCTGTCACTACTAAGTAATTTTTGGAGAGGCAGGAACTTCCGCAGGGCCTGTGGCAGGCTTGGATTTCAGCACAGTGAGGTCAAGCTATTGGCTCCTTGCTGGCTTCTTTCCTGTATTCTCTTCCCTGTTGTGCAGATGTTGCGGAGGGGCACACATACTTCCTAGTGTCACAGTGCCTTCTTTACAGCATTCTCTCTCTGTTTCTACAGGGCCGTGTACTTTGCATGTTACTCCAAAGCCAAAGAGCAATTTAATGGCATTTTTGTTCCTAATAGCAACGTTGTGCACATTTTCTCAGCTGGCTCTGCAGGTATGCTACCCCAACAAGCAAGATGAAAGGGTCTTGCTGCTCACAGCATGCATTGTGTTGTTTTGTTTGCAGGAATCTTTGGTATCTAAAATCATTTTCAAAAGGTTTATGTTAGAATTTCTAGAACCTGAGTGTTTAAAACTAGATTTCATTTTTTCTGACCACTTCAGCTTTTCTGTTCTCTCTCAAGATTTATACATTCTCTTGTGGCTACTGGTCACTGTTGTGTTTCTTTTGAAGAAATATTAATGCTTATTTCACATCTTCCTGCCTCCCCACTGAGTCCTTCTCTGAAGTCAGAGCTGCTTTCTGCTTGCCTTTCCGCCTGGATCTGGGGCACAACTGCCCTAACAACCAGATCGTACAAGGATCAGGGCTTGAAGGGTGAAGAGGGATTAAGAGGCAGGAAACTCAGTGCTGGTCAGAAGGCTTCCCTTTTTTCCCCTTGTGTGTATGGGTGGTGTGGGGGGGGTATGTTTTACTAGGGATGGGGTCTAGGGACTTGGGTATGCTTGGAAAGCATCTGATTTTTGTTGTTGTTTTTGTTGTTGTTTTGAGGAAGTCCTTCCTCTCTGCAGAGCTCAGGGCAAGAATTACCCCCAGGAAGTACTCATCAGAAAGTGTGGGTTTGTAGATTGTGAGAAGCCTCTGTCCTTTTATGCAGAGGCTTAGGTCCAGTTAAGCTAATATTTTAGAAGCATTTTTACCTGCCAGCAGCCTACAAGGTGTCCACACACTAGTTTGGTCTGCCTTTGTTACTCCCAATAAAGTTATTAACAACTTGTCTAAAGTACTTATATGATTTCTAGTTGAGTAGAAAATAATAACCAAAGCTGCTTCTCACAAGAAAGGTGTTCCCCTTAATAGTAAGCTCTGAGGAGTCTATAGCTTTCCAAACTAGGTTAACCTACACTTAATAGGCCAGTAGTGAGTTAGGCATAATCTATCTAGAAGCTATTAATCAGCTTTGTAATCTTTGCAAAATTAACTCAGAAGAGCCGTGGGCAAATGAGGGAATTCCTCAAGCCAGTATCCTCCTGCTGGCTAGCTCATCTGCTTCCTCAGGACTCTGGAGGGCGGAAGGTGTCAGAGGAGAATTGGGATACTACTGGCTTTTTTGCTTGGTCTGGAACAGTGAGATCGGTTTTTAAATTTCAGCTTCCTGAGTGTTTACGTTTAAATTAAGTAACTGCATATTCAGTTCCTTTATTCAAAGTTAGAGACAGGTTAGCCTTTGGGTGAAGTCAGCAATTTTGAAAGCAAATTATTTCTGGATCTGGGGCTTTTGAGTTTTTAGTTTTTACCCTAAAAATCACAAGAATCAAAATGCCAACAGCACCACCTAGAGGCTGAAAAGACCAGATCAGGTTCCAAGAAATCAGTGATTTTGGCCCTGTGGTAAGAACAGGTACTATAGCTTCTACTGCAGTAGGGAGGTGTCGCTGCTGCTTGCTGCCCTGCCCTATTAGGCCATTTTAAAAATTAAAATCCTAACCTCAGAATGTACTCCGTGGCTGGACAGCTTTAATAAACGCTGACTCTGCAATGCTGACTTTTTGTTGTTGTTTTTTTTTTTTCAGCTTTTGTTACAAATACCTTAATGAACCCTATTTGGATGGTTAAAACAAGGATGCAGCTAGAACGGAAGTAAGTTACTAATTGTTCCTTCCTTCACTTGAGAATGCTTGGATATTTTTTTCTTCCATCATTCCAGGTGTGGATTACGGGTAGGAGTCATTGGCTTCCCTTTTCTAGTTTTCCTCTATCCTAGGCATAGATAGAAATTTCTTTTGAGGCTTGTACTTACATAAGCATTGTGGAAAGAGAACAAGGTAAGGTGGGAGGTCCTCTCAGTGGCCCTGACTTCCTTCTGGGGAGGTCTTCTCTGGGTGCTTTGGAGACCCCACTACAGGTGGAGTGCTGTGGACTCTCCAGAGGCCTGGATTTCCATAAGAAAATGCAGGGTAATTGTAGCCTTCATGTCCCAGAAGGCATTTTGAGTATGGCCCTCAGATATACCAGGTTTCTGTCCTGGAGTTAATTAGGGTTTCTTAACATTTTTTGTGTTGTACATCCCTTTGACCTTGTGGTAAAACATGCAAAAAGGATTTTGGCTTTTTTTTTTTTTTTAAGGTTTATATCCCCCATTTTCTTTATTTTAAAAAAATATTTATTTTCAAGGAGAGAAAAAAATGAATGGGAGTGCCAGGGCCTCCAGCCACTGCAAACAAACTCCAGATGCATGCGCCACTTTGTACATCTGGCTTTACGTGGATACTGGGGAATCGAACCCGGATTGTTAAGTTTTGTAGGCAAGCACCCTAACCTCTGAGCCATCTCTCCAGCCCTTGGTTTTGTTTTATTGGTAATAAAGTCTTGCTGTGTCACCCAGGCTGACTTCAAACTTTTGGTTTTGCTGCCTTGGGCTCCCAAGTGCTAGTATTGCACACCACTACACCTGGCTAGAATGTTTTTTAAAGAATTGGAAAATAATTACTGCAATACAGTTATTAACAATTTAAAGATTTGTAGTACATATATGCTTCCTTTCATATATTAAGTAACAAGATTTGGCATAGCCCAGCAAATCCTATAGTTTTCAAAGAAGTGATGATGTCTTTTATTTTTAGGACTAATGCGATAGGGAATTATCTGTGTGTAAAACCATGGGCACTGCTACAGTGGTCCCCTCCTGTTGCAGTCAGCTTTCTTGTTGCTGCACAGAAAGAACCCAAGCAAAGGCGGCTTGTAGAGGAATGGGTTTATTTGGCTTACGGACTCAAGGGGAGACTCCATCCTGGCAGGGAAAAAGATGGCATGAGCAGAGGGCTGGACATCACCTCTGCCACAGCACTGCAAACAGCGACAGGAAGGTGTGCCAAACACTGGCAAGGGAAAGCTGGCTTATAACCCCCATAAGCCCGCCCCCAACAACACAGCTTCATCGAGGTTGTAAAACCCAAACTGCCATCAGCTGAGGATCGATCTATCAGAACACATTCAATTGTTTGTGGG
>PVHP010037728.1:0-17218 GCA_004024765.1 Zapus hudsonius
TGTATTTATATGATCACTGTCCTCCACGGGCGGCCGGGCAGTGATAGCAAATAGCATATGATCTTTTCCTCAGTTGGGCCAAAGAGCATGATGGTGATATGCAGGACCCTCATTGGCTGAGAACACAACAAGCACTCAAAATAACCAACTCAGTAAAATCACTTCAGTCTTTGTAAGCCTCAACTATAAATTCTATTAAAAAGCGGCTAAAACCAGCACCCAGTGGCATCTTCCTTTGGAACTCCTCCAATTATAGAAGCTTTAATATTTCCTGCTCTTTTTATAAAAACATTGTTTTCCCTTGCTCATTATTCCAAAAAGACAAAGACTTCGAGAACCAATTCCCTAGCCCATGTCTCTCAAAGAATTCTGGCCATGGGGATTACCAGCAAGAGCCCACAATTTTATGGCTCTGCTTCTCTACTTTTTATGGGGCTCTTGTGTTCATAACCCCCCCCACACACACACAAACACTGAGGAAAGTGACTTGTAGAATGGTACTCAGGGAGACTGTAGCTAGAGAATAACCATGTGGCCATTAGTTCTGTGTGTATCCGCATCTACCCCTCATTCTTCCCCAAAAGGCCTTTCCTTCAATCCTTCTCCTCCCTCCCTCCCTTTTTCCTTTTCTCCTATCTTCATTCTAGTAGCATGCCCATAATATTGATACTTATTATGACTCACAATGAACTGGCAGTGGTCCAGGTTAGAAACCACATAGAAGAGTGGAGCTGCAGCCTTTGTCTTTCTGAGTCTGTGTGAACTCAATTAGCATGTAGTTTCCAAGTCCCTCTGTTGTCCTGCAAACTGGACTGCCTCACTTTTCTTTATCACTGAATAGAATTCCATTGTGAGTATGTACCAAACATTCATTAACCATTCATTTATTGATGGGCCTCGGGGATGATTCCAGTTCCTGGCTATTGTGAATTCAGCAGCAATAAAAATGATTGATACTGTGCATGTCTCTGCAGTATATAGTAGAGTCTTTAGGGTATATGCCCAAAAGAAGTATAGCTGGATCTAGTGATGGTTCTATTTTCAGCCTTTTGAGGAGTCTCCATATGGATTTCCCTAGTGGTTATACAAGTGTGCACTCCCACCAGCAGTGGGTGAGGGCTTCTCTTCGCACACCCCACCAGCATGTGCTGTCATTTTTTTGATGGTTGCATTCTGACTGGAGATGGATTCTTTATTCATTTTAATTTGCCCTAATGAGTAGAGATGTTAAACATCTCTTTAGGTATTTAATGGCCATTTGTATTTCTTCCTTTGAGAACTCGATGTTCAATTCGTTGACCCATCATTTGAGTGGGATGCCTGATTATTTAATGTTTAGGTGATTTCTGGGTTCTATCTTCTGAATATTAAACCCATGTTGGAGGTATAGCTGGTGAGGATTTTCTCCCATTCAGTAGGTTGTCTATTGATGTTGTTAATAGTTTATCTGTACAGTAGCTTTTTTTTCATGAGGTCACAGATGTTGGATGTTTGCCTATGGGGTCTTATTCAGATGGACATGAAACCCACTCATTGGGGGTGATGTCATATCTCACTCTGGGAACCAAGCCAGATTCCCTAGGACAGAAAACTTATAGGCTCCGGAGAGAACCTCCACTGCTCTATAACTTAAAAAGAGTGGATATACACATCAAAAAGTCTCTCTAATAACTAGGCTTATCCTCTCTTTATTTCAAACTGCTCTCACTTTGGTTAGAGAATCTGTTTTATCCTGCAGATGATGAAGAATATTGGGCAGAATCAGGATACATCAATCCATCAAGAAGAGAGAATCTACTGTCTACCATGAGTTGGGTCACCTCCACATCATATGCCTGGGTCCAGTGAGTACAGACGAAGAAGTTAGCCTGAAAACCAGCTCTAGGGTGATGGCGACAGATATTGTGGTCCCTCAAACTTCATCAAAACAGAGATCCAGAGTCTAGAGAGAAAGCAACACTAAATCAGACCTCTATCTTACCTGCTAAAGCTTTGGAAAAATGCAAAAGAAAGGGTGGAAGGAATGTCAGAGACTGGGGTGGTGAGAATAGCCTATGGCCCCTTATCTCCCCCACGCCCCAAAGACAGACTATGGCTTCTTGGTCCCCATCGTGTATACCAATAACCCCACCAAAGAAAACCATCAGCAGAACTGGGGTAGGAGAGCGGGGTCTAATAATACAACCTTTTATGTAAAAACTCAATAAAATAATAAAACATTTTTTAAAAATATAGTGTATCCTTAGTTCATCAGAGAAAAGAGAAATGGTAGTCAGCCATCATCACTAAGTTGCCCTCCAGGAGATTCCGAGAACATCTGAATGGCTCTTGCTCCTCACTGCTGAGGGACGATATATAAAGTGACTGGTTTTAGCTACAGTGCTACATTTCACGACAAGATCACATTAATAATAATAACCAAATGATTTAAACTAAATAGCTTACAAAGTGACTCAATAATAATCAGAATGAAATCGAAATCTGCTTCTTATACACATTTATTTCACTTGCTTCAAGGGTATTTTAATGCCAGTACATGAGTTTATTTACTTCTGGTATGGTTTTGTGTTACCATGATGGAAATGAAAAGTGAGGAGTGCTGGACTAGAACTTGGGTTCTAATCTGCAGTTGTCCCTAACTGTCCCACAAACAATGTCTCCCTATTAGAATTAGGTTTCTTGAGAGAAATAATGGCATGTTGATAGACCAGATTATACCTTATAATAATTACTTACATTTGATTAAAGTTATCAGAGAGAAGAATAAATGTCTAGACCATGTTCTTTACCTCTTGTTACATGAGTCAGTCACTAAAATGAACTTAACAGTTAGAACTATGCTATCTTTACGTCACAGGGTAAAGAAAATGAAGACATTTATAAAAAAAATCAAGACAATAAAGAAATCCTTGGGGACATGCCCCAGTAACTGACATGTTACACTCAAAGAAGAGTCACATTTCCATGTAACATTTAATTTCCATAATGTTGTTAGTAGTTGAACCTCAAATAGTTCATTTTAGTTGAAAATAAAGAAAGTAAGCAAAGACAAGAAGAGTTTAAAGAACTTTTTGGACATTCATGAAAGGAAGCCAGATAAAAAAAGATAATTTATAGAATAAGACACAGAAGCAAAGAAAACATAAACTGCTATACTTTAAAGCTTAGTTGATCCATAGTTACATATAAAACTATACGAGCCTAATGGTTGCACATTGTATTTGTTTTATTAGGAGGACCAACAATAATTAACCTACGGTCAGTATTACAAAATGTTAAATCTAACGAATGGATAAGTAGATGGGTTTGATAAAGTGATATTTTGTTATTTTTAGTAGAATGAAGTGAAAACATAAAGTAGCAGTTAAGTGTGGTGGCTCACCACTCTAACCCAGCACTGTGGAGGATGAGGCAGGAGGATTGGATGAGTGTGAAGACAGTTTGGGTTACAAAGTGAGTTCCTGATCAGCCTGCACTGCAAAAGAAGAGAGGGAGGAGGGAGGAAGATGTGGAATAAGGGAAAGAGAAAAAAATCTAGATATTTAAAATAAATTGAATTTTATTTGGGCATTTAAGAAATATTCTAAGGACAAGGCAAGAGAGCATGCTTCCATCACCCAGTAGAAAGATTTATGTTGATAATGATACAGGGATTTATCTCACTCTCCAGGCATCATGTACTATTTTGAAAGGATTTGATACAATGATAACAGACATATGAACAAAACAACTTATTTTGGTATAAAACAAGATTATCAGCACTAATGGCTTGAACCCACTATAGATTTAAAAAAAAAGACTATTTAAAAAACACATATAAGGTTGGCAAGAGAACATTTAAATGTTCAAGAATATTTTGCTAAAATTCCTATCATGTTTGTAATCATGCTATGAGTGATTTTGTATAACTCCATAGGCTCGAGATCATGAAAGGTCAGTGCTTCACTGCCAAATGCATTTTGATGAGATAAATTCAATTATAACTGCTGCAACTATTCCAGCCACAATTTAGACATAGATTCCAATTATCCATTTCATTTTCATTTATACCACATGGACTAGATCATTTATTTCATGATAATGAAATGATAATGTTTCATGATAATGACCAGAAGACACATGGAAAGTGATTTCTGGAGGTAACAAATTACCTACCATATTAGCATAGCTTACACGTTCCTGTCAACATCAACTATGCATAAATATGAGGTAATTAAATTTACAATGTGCAGGAGTGTCTGATATACTACTTGCTTCCTTCCTAGTTGCCAGAAACCAGGGTTGCTAAACGCAGCAAGCCCGTTTGGTTGCAAATCAAGAACCATCAAGACCCAGAACTGTAACAGGTAGACTGGATGCTATGGCTCCAGTTGCTGAGATATATCTTTCATCACTTGGTATTATTACGTCTTGCCACTAGCCCATCCATCATTACTGCTCAGACAGCAGGGAATGACGATCCTGGACCCTCACACCACTGCTCCTTGAACTCTGTCTCATCCATCTTTACCATCACAGCAGATTCATGGCTAAGTACCCTCTTAAGGCGGCAAAACCAAGTGTGAACCTGTAATGCCTTTAACCTGCAGTGCCTCTCTAATAGTAATTGATTTCTCTTTATCATGGAACCACTGTTCAGAGACTACTCCTCATGGCTGCTGACGCTGAAAGCAGTCAGTTGGAAGACTAGAAGTACAGAATCCCAATGGTGCACTTTCTAAGTTAGGCTTCAGATTTGCATTAGTGCTTTTCGATATGAATATTTATCCATTGAACCTCGGAAAACAAACCCAGATGCAGTTCGGCCAAGATACCTCTGAGTGCACAAGCACACAAACCAAGATGAAATAACAGACTATGACATAAATCAACATTTCAATCAGAAAACTATTTTATCGGAATTTCATATACTTGAAAAAGAAACAAAATTTAAGGTGCTGAATACATTGAGATTGCAAACATGTTTATCAGCAGCAGAATGCCAATAAAGAACTTAAAATTAGAAGAATATAATTGTAGCTGCCTTATAAGTCCCATAAGCACTCATCATCTCCCTCTTCATGAAATGCTTCAGAAATGCCACCAGTGCCACATAGATGGAACACCATAAACTCTCTAAGACTGAGGGCTTTCAGCTCTGTCTGAAAGTTGGTATAAAAGATTAATAAATCAAAATGATCAAAACGTTATCGGTGAGAGGTTGGGATTCAGTTTCCAATTCAAATTCTCTTTAATATATGGCTTCCTTGACACCCTGCATTGCTGCCATCCATATTAAATTCCAAACACCCTGCTTTTCATCATTACTGTGCATCAACCAGTCTGGTCATAGTAACTCCTTTTCAGCAATGCTGAACAAAATGTAGAAATGTTAAGCCTTGTGGGAGTTTGAACATAGGAAAATGATGACAGGTGGGAACTCTTTGTCTACCCTTAAGTAAATATTTTCAAACCAACCACTGAAGTGAATGACATGCTTTGAGGATGGAAAAATGGTCTTGGCCAAAAGTCCTACAAAGAAAATCTTTCTCCACCAAACATTCAAAATAATTGTTATAAGAAAATGGCACATCTAGGGGCCATCGTTATCAGGAGCAGGGAGACTCGGAAGAGCAGAGAAAGTGGTGACATCTTCAGGGAATTGGTTTCAGTTCTATGAAGGAAAAAGTTTTAGAAAAAACATCAGGAAAAAGATTTTCACCTGACAGGCAGACTTTTTTCTTTTCTCCCTTCTTAGCCCAGACAAAGTTTTAAGTAGCCCTGGCTTGGTTACATACAACGTGTTCTAGACCAAGCTAGTATGAAGTGAATGATGACCATCCTGCCTCTGTGTTACTATGACTGGCCAACAGACACATGAAACACTATGTACCTTATATGTGCTTTTATCGGTAAATGATGTCAGCAATAGGCATGAAAAGAATTGATATTCAATTATATAAGGGTTCTTTAAAATAAATTCCATTTTAATTGAATACATGTGCTCTTTATATAAGCTTTAACAAAATAAAAACTGGAAAGTAGCACTGGTTTACAGCTAAGAAGTGGAGACTGACAAAATACAAGTCATTTTATACACAAAGGACTTGTTCAGTTCCCTGCATATGAATCCTGTTTACAAGTACTAACCACCTGCTGTATCAACCCTGAGATTGGTACACTGCTAATAGTCTAAGCATCTCCCATGGATCCCAAAGCCTTTAAACTTGCCTTTGCACCAAACTGAAAGCTTACAATTCAAGTTTTCATCTGTTCTCTCAAATAAGCACTTCTCTAAGGAGTTGGGTTGATGGCTCAGCAGGTAGAGGTGCTTGCTTGCTAAACCTTACAGCCTGGGTTTAATTCCTGAGTACAGATAAAAAGTCCAATGTAAAGTGGCACAAGCATCTATGATCGCAACATGCCTACCACCATATAAGGCAGATCTGGGAGAAGAGAAGCGTGTGGAGAAAATCTGTCTCAAAGGAGATGCACAAGAGTTATCCTCTGACTTCCAGGTGGGGGCTGTAGCACATATGTGAATACATATGTATATTCTCTCTCTTTCTCTTTCTCTTTCTCTTTCTCTTTCTCTTTCTCTTTCTCTTTCTCTTTCTCTCTCTCTCTCTCTCTCTTCTCTCCCTCCCTCCCAACATTAAACAAACTAAAGTTCTGCTATATGCCTTCCAAAAGAGTTTGCTCATGGACATTCTCCTTGTTAGCACATGGAACCTGGCCCCCACAATAAGAGAACAAACACAGAAAACATTCTAAAGACTTACTATAAAGCCAAGGGTAATATGTACTTGTAGAGTTTGGATAAATCTGACCAATCCACCCTGTTCAAAGTTATCACAATGCCATCTGGGTTAACATAATTGTGATATTTGCCTTTTTGGAACATGTTTAGAACAAAGTCAACAAATGTAAGCATTTATTACATGAAACAGTTACATTCTTTTGAGACTGCAGGAAGGATTTTGTTTATAGTACTCCTTCTTAGAGAAAGAACTTCTTACTATGCTCAATAAACCATCAAGCACTCTGAAGTGTCTGTGCCCACTGAGGGAGGTCCATCTGTCAGCTGCAGTGTTTCTGTCCAATCACCATTTCATGAGAGCCCCAGTGAAACACTGTTTGCCATATCAACACTTAATAAGGGGCTTTAACAGAATAGCTACTTTGGTTGCAAATTTAGTATTTGTTAGAGAATCCTATTCTTTTGCTTAGACAAATAAAAATGTGTCCAAAACCCAAGTCAAATTTCCATGCTAAGACAGTAAGTACTTAAATTATCGATTGTCCAAGCACTTGAGATCATGCTGTTTCTCTGGTGCTTATCAGTGCCCGTTACCACTTTAAGCACCTGATAAAGGCTCATGGCTGCTTTTCCAATAAGGTGGCAAAGGAATCCAGAGAGAGAGAAAAAAACTTAGTACAAATTGACATTTCTACTTTCTTTTGGGTCTGAGATCAGAGAAAGAAAAATAGTGAATAGGAAGAGCACTATAAATAATAAAGACAATGTTAGTCCAAGAAGTAAACATAAGTCCTCTGGTAGAAGTCAGCTGAAATTACATTTATCACAAATTCAAAGAACAGAGAATTGAAAGGCTCACAAAGGATAGACATACTGTCTGTCCTCTGAAATAAAATTCTTTCAAGTTCCACAGGAAAAATTATTTAATGTGTCAATGATTCTCATCTTCCTTGAACCTATGAAAAATTTAAAGAACAGCCAACAAATCAGACTCCAGAAATATTCATTCCAAACAGCAGTGGCCAGCACCTTAGCTGCTAAGTGTTCTGCTGAGCTGACCAAGAGTGACTCACCCATGGGGACACATGTACACACCCTTCAGAAAAGGAATCTAGTTGCATTTTCATTTTCCAAATGAACTTAAAAAATGTCAATAAAATCATCACCCAAGCAAACACAAGTGTTGCATTCTATGTTTTCTGTGAGTTAGCTGAAAGAAGTGCCAGCGGAAGAGATACAGGCATCAGTGTTGAGTCAAGAGTTTACAGAAATAGACAAATAGTCTTGGTTATCTTGAATTCTAATCAAATCAACATTAAATTTAAAGGCATTCTCAAATTTTACAAACAAGGTACTGTTATATTTTTAACAATCTTGAGATTTTGCATGTGTGCATGTGCACATGATGTGTGTGCATGCATGCTTCTATGATGTGCTGGAACACATGCATGCATGTTGAGGTCAGAGGTCAACATCAGGTGTCTTACTCAATAGCTCTTGACCTTAATTTTTGAGCCAGGTTCGCTCACTAAACCTGGAACTCATCAATTCAGTGAGTTCGGCTAGCCACTCCTAGAAATCCTCCTGCCTATGCCTCCTCAGTATTAGGATTACAGGGGCAAAATGTTATGTCTGGCATTTATGTGGGCACTAGGGATTCAAATTCAGGTCTTGTGCTTGCATAGCATGTACATTACTGACATCCAACTCCCCAGTCTCAGGAATTTTCAGTTTTCTAAATGTATTCCTTAAAGTGCTCATCTGAATAATAGGAATAGGAAGGAAGTGGCTTCTAGATGTGCCACAGTACAGTGTCGTGTCTGAAAGAAGGACATCAAAGTACAGTGTCAGAAAGAAGGATATCTAGTGTGCTTTTGCTCATTTAGACTTTAGATATGAGCCCCATATCCTGAACAATGAATCACCTAGTTACAAGTAGGTGCTAAGAATGAGAGAATTTAAATGTTTCTTTTACCACCGTCAAGTGTACAATGAAAATTTTTAAGATAGAAAGTGTTTTTAAAAGTCTTGTCCCCATTTCAACCATTATATGTGCTTTCCTACCTATGCAAAGGCAGCAGGAAGCGTTTAATGTGTGGTTTATCAATGTGCTCTAAAACGTTCATCACAGTTTAGGTTTTATAAAATAATAGGTGTTTGAATTGCACCCTTCCATCCAAAAAAACCCTCCAAACTCTGAACTTCCTGCCCAGTTGACTAACTTTCATAATGAAGGTAAAGAGTCACCATTAAGAAAAAAGATTTTTACAAGAATTCACAAGTCTGACATCCATGCCACGAAAACTGGTTAGAAATCAATATCGTGTGGCATTAAGCGGGCTGCTGAAGGTTTGGAGCAAAAGAAATTCCATGGCCTTTAGCTATCAGCTATAAAAATATTAATAAAGGATGTCATGGTTTCACTTCCATGTCTTTGTTGCTAACAGAAAAATAATGAAATATTCAGAACATTTTTTAACTAGAATGCACAAAGAACACTGAAAAAGAATATTAGTCAAAATAAGGGTATTTTTAAGTGAAAACTATTTCTAGATAAAATCAGCTTCACTAGTTCTCCTGAGAAGGGAAAGAGACAGCAAACACCCCATTAGGAACAACAGCAATGGTCAATTCATTTACACAGTAAAGCCCCTGCTCCATCCATAGGCTGAGGTTGCTCACCCATTCCCCTACAACTCCAAGCATCAGGCTGCGGACTCACAACAAACAAGCAATTTTGTTTATTAATTTTGAGAAAATTATTAAATTTAAAGATTATGCTAGTGACTGAAGTGAATGAAGATGAATTAGAAAGGCTGTGATGAAATAACAGCTTATAAATAAAGACGCTGAAAACAGAATTTTAAAGTTCACTTGCAAGTTGGTGTAAGAGCTGGCTTCTTTTCTTCTTCAAAGTGCACTGAGTCAATGATATCAAGCAAGTTATCCCATTAACAGTGCACAAATGACTAAATTAGTTCTGACCCCTTTAAGAGTATCTCTGCTGCCCAAGCACAGACTCCTGCTGATGGAGCTGGGGCACCTTGAATCATAACCAGACTCTCTACCATTGCACTGGGTGACTTTGCTCATGTAGTTTATGCCCAAACTCTTTCTTTTCCTGGAGAAATTTATAAAAGGTGATGACCTTGCTTTGTTCTTTGGATTTCTGCTCTCTCTCTCTCTCTCTCTCTCTCTCTCTCTCTCTCTCTCTCTCTCGCCTTGGACCTTAGAAAGCCATTAATGTTTGGTGCTATATCTTTCTGGATAGGCCATGTGGTTTTAGCACCTCTCTTTGAGTCAGCTTGCTGCTCTTGAACAGTTCTCTGGCCCTTTAAGTATCTATCAGCGTTGATGACATAATGAAGCACACCACTGGGTGTTTGATCCTGACTCTCTAATGCTGCCCTGGTCTGAACTCTGGAAATCCTTTGAGGGCATGTGTACCTTCTCTAAAAATAGATCTTCCGTCACTAAGTCAGTAATGGTAACACTTATGCTCTCGGGAACTGAGTACAAAAGTTCTGAACTGGCCGTTTGTCTATAATATCCAGTATGGCTTTTATATTTTTCCTCAGGCTAAAAATTTCTTTTATGAACTTGTGAAGTTAGCAAAGAAATTAATGGGTCTCATTTCAGTGTTTTCATACATGTTTTATTCTTATTCAGTTCCTCACTCATTACTCTGTTTATATAACAATGTACGATAGTGCCAATTTAATCTCCAATTATAGGACATCCAAACATGGAATCATGCTGTTATCCTTTGGAAGTGGGTCAGTGCAGGTTGCCGGGGGTGGGGGAGTGGGCTGCAATCATTGCCTGCAGAGTGAAGCAGTGTGAGAGCTTAGACCATGTGAAACCAAATAGCACAACACTATAGTCCATTTCTGCATCCTCTAGTCAGAAATGTAAGGAAACCGTCAATTTTAAGCTGGGTTATGTTGTATTACAAAGGCAAGTATCACAATCAACTCAAATTTCATATAATTTTAAACAATTCTGGGTAAATATGGGTGCCTATTTTGATAATCACCTCAGTATACAGGGAGAGAGCTGCTACTTACTGGGAAAGGTTAAATGAGCAGTAGTGAAGTCCTAAGGCCTTTATAATGTTTAAGAGTTGACAAAATTTGACGAATAAACCTTAACAATTTAAACAAAAAAAAACACCAAACCTGTACCTTTCAAATAAAAAATTCAAATGCACTGGACATGAAGGTGTCTGCCTGTATTCCTACCACTTGAGAGCTAGAGGAAGGAAGATCAGGAGCTCAGATCAAGGGCATTCTAGGCTACATGAGCAAACAAACAAAAAATGATAATGCAATTATATCTTCATAGGTAAAAATGGTCCATATGATAACAATTTGCAGTTGAAAATGTTAGCTGTAGCAATAAACCTTTTCTAGAAACTCATTGTCAATGAGGTGGTTAGAGATATGGGTCTTTTAAAAAATGTTTCAGTTATTTGCAATGAGAGAGAGAGAGAGAGAAGGAGGGGGTAAAAGAAGGACTCTTGCCACTGCAAACAAACTCCAGATGCATCTGGCTTTATGTAGGTACAGGGGAATCAAACCATGGAAAACATCAGAATGGACTAGAAAATGGGCAAAATAATCTAAAACCCAACCAGACTATGAAGCTGGTATTTTCCTTGTGGGGCTGTTAAACAACTCTAACTCTAAGGCGCACAACCCATGCTGTCCACTCCCATTTTGGAGGATCACTGAGCAAAAATGACTGCTCTTGCTCACATCTACACACAACTGTCTTTGTCAATAAAGAGGGGCAATAGCAAGTTACAGATATTTTCATTACTTGAGATAATCTGGAAGCTGTACTAAAGTTATGGCATTCTGTTCTTACTGCTTCTATGGGAACACACAGATCAATACTCTTCAGTCGGAGAATTGTGGAAAGAAATTTCATTTATAACAAATAACGGCCAAAAGGAGAGGGGGGGAGGAGAAGGGGGAGGAGGAGGAAGAGGAGGAGGAGGAGGAGGAATAAAAAAGAAAAAGAAAAAGAAGCCTTAAGCATGACCTGTCACTTTGAGTTTAAAAGAAAATGTACTAATAAACTCTTACCCAAGGGTCATCTTTGACAACAGACAACACTATGCCAGCTCTTATTAAAGACTATTCATATCACTGCCCCAAAAATTTCCTTTAAAATTACCATCTTTTGTATTCATGTAACAGGATGTCAGCCTTAAAAGTGCCAATGAAATATAGGGCCTGTCATCATGGTTAATTCTCAGCACTGTTTCAGTACCAGGACAGCTGACTCCCAAGGGTATGTTTTTGGCTAGCAATGTTTCTTTTGTGGTTATCTGAAAAAATAAGAAAACACCTTCCTCTATATTGCTTTTCGGTATAAAACAGCAAGTAAACTATCACCTGCAAGTATTAGACACAGATCCTAAAAGTAGTTAAAAAATAAATAAAACTGTCAAAATAGATGCTCACAATGTTAGCAGAACCTTGCTAGCATATTTTCAGGCTCATTATATTTTAACCCATCATTTATAATACAAACATCTGAAAAAAATATTTAATGGAAGGACTTATTAAAAAAGATGAAAAAATTGTATGAATTGAGGCCTTTAAAATGTTATTAAATGCCATCTTCTCTAACTAAAGAAAAATAAGATTTGACAAAATAGTAACACTTATTAATTAAGCCAGAAGAGGGGTGCAGCCCAGCTCTGTGACAGCATTTTCCAACATGTGCAAGAGCTTGGCTTTGATGTCTATTAACACCAAGAAAAAAATGAGAAAAAATCTGATAATGATAAAATATTTGTTTTTAAATAAAATGGTCAAAAATATCCATAAAAAAGCAAGAATAATCAGATGAACCACCCTGGCCTATGATACAGGGACCACATGAAACCTATAAGAAAGTAACAAGACAAGCAGGAGACCAATCACCACAGCAAGTCAGGTAACCCATGAAAGGTCAATGAAGACAGACACCAATGATACCTAACACAACCCAAAGCAGAAGTCCAGAGACATTTAAGATCTCAACAATAAAGCAGACCTAAAACTCACTGACCATGACTCAGAGAACTGAGTGGGACAGAAAGATTGTAAGAGCCATGGTGGGGGAGAATATCCAGAGACATTGTCCCCCTCAGCAACAATACACAAAGGGGCTGGGGAGGGGGGGAAACTTGACTCCTCTGGTACAGTTCATAACCCCCTACCCTATGGACATATCAAGTATGCACACCAAGGAGGGACCCCAGTAGGTAGGGGACAGAGAAGAGGGAAATAGGGCACCATCACAAGATTTGCTCATACAATGTATCTTAATTATTCATAATAAAGATTTTAAAAAGCAAGAATTACATGCATAAGTAGAAAAAAAGACCTACCTTTTCCACACTATGCTACTATCTAAAAAATGTAACTACATATGTGTACTAAGACATAGCATGTCACTAATGTGTATATGTTTAATGGCATATGTTATTTATGTGTTCTTTTCAAAAGCACTCCGAGTACACTTGAAACCGTCTCCTTCATGGGAAGATATTATGACCTACATGCAGTGTTTGGAAGTGACCACATGCAGTGACTATGGTATCTCCGGAGCACTCCCACATCCATGAACCCTCACCACACTGAACACACCATATGCTTTCAACAATCAGGCGCATGCTGAACTGAGGTTTGCCACAGATGAATATATACTCAATACATATGTGAAAGAAGAATAAATTATCTCTGTGAACCATGCAGTCAAATATTTTCCTCTTTTATTGGTTAGTAAACTAGATCTATAATTTTATGAACCTGTGCAGATGATAAGAACTATGTGGATAATATCAGAGAAGTTCCATGGAAACGTCATATTCATTCTACAAAGAGTCTTTCTACAATGAGTTTTTTGTTTTGTTTTGTTTCCCATGAGCTACAGGGAATCAAGCAATCAAGAAGCTGATGAGAGTACTTAATGCTGTCAACATGAGTGAGGAGGAAGGGGGGGAAGAGCAAGCTGATGGCCAGGAGAAAGATGCACACGTCAGCATTCGGGCTGTATCGACTATTAGATTCTGGAGAAATTATCAAACAATCTGAATTTTAACTTCCTTATCCCTGTAACTATGAATGGTTAACGTACAAATATTAAGCAAATCTTGAAATAATGTAAACAACAGATCCTGGCTGTCATGAATTTAAAGTGTGTTAACATGAATATGGATCTATCTACTGTCTTCATTCAGGTCCTTGGACATTGCCATGTGATGCACTCTCTACCTTCTGCTGGTTCTTTTTCCTTGTCTCTATGCCCAAACCCCAGAACTTGGATAACTTCTTCTCAGCCTTCATTTTATACCTCAAAGAAGACTCCTTCACAAAACCTTCTGAATACTTTGGATAAATTTCAGCCGTTTGTAATGTCTGTGGCTCTTCTGATGAAGACGCTAACACAATGACCGCCATTTTCATTGGTCTCAATGGTGATTGATGGGTCATGTCTGATTCAACAAGACTGCTTTAGTTTATATATATTCATATGTTCAAAGTCTGCTTTTGCTTTTTTTTGAGGCTTCAGCACAGTAGTCATCATCTCAATGATACCATCAAAAATATCTTAACTAGAATTCTGCTGAAGCCTTTAATCTCCCAGCATTCAGAAGGCTGTGGGAGAAGGATCACCATGAGTTCAAAGCCAGTGTGAGCTAAAGAGTGAGTTCCAGGTTAGCCTGGGCTACAGTATGAGCCTAATTACCCCCTAAAAATAGAGACAACTAAAACACCAGTTTTCATCATAAGCTATATTACAACCAGATACTGCATTTTTCTCTTTGTACATAAATTTCCTAAACTACTTCATTGTCAAGTGTCATGTGGAAAGGAACTTTGCGTTTTATGTACAACTGCAATCCTACCATTGAGTTCAGTGTAGGGGACATAACAGGGATGCACAAATTGTGACTAAAGGTAATGGAAGTATTGACCCTGAGAATATTTTCCTCAGATTCGCTGTGAAATATGTAAGCACTCACATTCTTGTAGTAATTTTACAATGCAAGATATTACTATTATTATTATCAGCCAGAACCCTATAGCCATAACTTACTAAGATCTGATAGTAAGCCAGAATTAGTAAGCACTTAACACAGAGGTTTGGTGGTAATAAAATTTACATGTCTACCTAGGAATAGAAATTTTGCCCTTAACCTATCACAAGTATTCCTAAAGTAAAGCTTTGCAGACATACTTAGAGAGGAATTTAGAACAGGAAGGAAAATGTCTGTCATGGTTTGATCCAGGTGTCTCCACAAAAAAATGAATGTTTTCTGGGTAATTGATCCTCAGCTGATGGCAGTTTGGATTTTACAACCTTGATGAAGCTGTGTTGTTGGGGGCGGGGTTATGGGGTTATAAGCCAGCTTCCCCTTGCCAGTATTTGACACACCTTCCTGCCGCTGTTTGCAGTGCTGTGGCAGAGGTGATGTCCAGCCCTCTGCTCATGCTATCGTTTTCCCTGCCGGGATGGAGTCTCCGCTCGAGTCCGTAAGCCAAATAAACCCATTCCTCCACAAGCTGCTTTTCTTTGGGTTCTTTCTGCGTAGCAACTAGAAAGCTGACAACAACAATGTCTAATTTGGAAATGCGAACAATACAGTAATAAGAGGAAAGTATTGCTTTGTGACTCACATCATAAATGCATGGGAAAATAGATACTTTTTGAAGAGAAATACTGGATAGAACCTTGATTAATAAATGTGAAAACTAATATAAATTGTATCTCGTGACATACCAGAATTTCTATGATGACATGATTTGAACCTGGATTGATGTGAAGAACATTTGGGTTTAGAAATCAACCGAGTTTCTCTCACTCTACAAGCAGCGCATAGTTTCATCAAGTGAAAACAAATTACCTCTCACAATGAGCTGAGCAAAATTGGAGACACCAGAACCTCGTTCTGACTGGGTGACGCAGCGATACAAATCCTGGTCGGTTTTTGTCACTTCTTGTAATCTAAAGGAGGCAGCAAATCTTCTGTGATTAATGTTCTTTGTCTGGGCAACGGGGATATCTTCTCCATTTCGTCTCTGCAAACAGAAACCAGTGTTTCAAACAGGCTGCAAACCTTCCCATAAATGTAAAGCATCTAAGCACGTAATGCCTGAGGTGAGTTAAATTGGAAGGGAAAATGTTTATGCGGACCAACAACTTTTTACCATCATCAATCAATCAAGAAAAAGAATATAAGCATAGACTCATCTAGGATTAATTTTCTACAAGAGTGAAACAGAAAAAAATACATGCATTAATGGGAAAAACGATAGGAGAGTTAGCATATCCACAGGATATAATTTCCTGCCCCCTTCTTCCCAGAGGATATATTCTGGTTCCTTCTAGCCTTCTATGTTATACAACTACTGCTATATGATACCAGACAAAGGAGAAAAAGTTCATGTATCTCAGGATACAAACACAGAGCATGTATATAACACAGAATGGCAATACAGTAAACGTGAATTGACCCTTAAGCCTGTTCTTTATAAATTCCTATCTCTTTAGTATTAACAGCAGCCTAGTTATACATGTTAAAGAAGTATAAAAAGACTAAAAGGGTAAAGCATACTGGTCAACACTGAAAATTCAAGAAAATAAATCTATGTTATTAAGAGTAATACACAAGATAAAAAAATCATAAACTAAAAAAAGATGTAAAATTTCAACAATAAAATTCATAACTTCTGTCTTACGAGACATCACCAAGAGGAAAAGGAGTCATAGTATATCATAAGATATTTGTCAAAGAAATAAACATCAAAAGATAAATTGCTAGGATGTGCAAAGTTCTACAGTTCAATAATGGAAAAGACAAACAACCCAGACAAAAATAGGCTAAAAAAGAAAAAAAAATGCTATGTCTAATATTAATGAAAAGAGACAATCAATCTAAATCCTAAGTTCTATAAGAGAAAGGCAAAGAAAAGCCCTAACTATAGGAAAGAATTGGCTAAGTGGCTTCACTTCATTTATTATTGATATAATGCTAAACAAATATCCTGTTATACTTTAGTAACATTTAAAATGTGATTTCATAGGCGTAGATAATTAGAAACAAAAGCACATAATCATAATATTCCACGAGGTTAGTGATTTCTTAAAATAGATTTGTTAACATTTAGGAAATCACAAAATGCATAAACCACAGGTGTAATCCCACACCTAGATGTCTACATTTTGATTCATATATTTGCGATCAAGGAGAATCAATCTCCTGGCATGTTGCAATCATCACCATCCAAAAAAATTAAACATACAGAAGGTCCAAACCTGTCTATTTTAAGCTGATTCATTAAACTAGAACATAGCAGTCAAACTAAACAAATCAGCAATATGTTGGGAACACATGGCTCAAGCCACAGTTCAAACAGCTACTTACGGGTATTTCTCACTTGATAGTATATAGACAATTTATAGTTACCAATTTCAACT
>PVHP010037729.1:0-17219 GCA_004024765.1 Zapus hudsonius
CAGTCTCCAGTCCATCCAAGAAGAGCTCCGCAACATTGCTGAAGGTGCCAGAGAGGCAGCAAATGTGACTGGAACCACTGGCTTCTGTGCAGAAGGTGACGTGGAAGCAGGCCGTCCAGAACCGAGGTGTGGAACCCGGTACCCCCTTCTGCTGCCCAAGGGCGTAGTACTGAAACTGAAGCCGGTTTCTAAGCGTTTCTCTAGGAAGGCTTGGCGACAGAAACGGCCCTTGGTCCAGAAGCCCCTCCTTATCCAACCAAGCCCCTCTGTCCAGCCTAGCTTCAGCCCTGGGAAAATACCTACCCCTTCCGAAGTCCTTCCACACAGCATGGTTGTCCAGCTCCCTCACCCAATCCAGCCAGACCAGGTCTTACAGACAGTGCCCATGGGGGCCATTGGGGGGAACAGTTCTGAGGCCCCTGTACCACTGTCTGCTGTGCCCCCAGATTCTGAAGCCAGGACTCAATTCTCTCTGTCCGGCTCCCCATCCCAGCTCCCTTCTGCCCCCGTGCCCTCTTTGCCCAAGGTCCTGTTACCCTCGCTTGGTCCCTCAAAGTTCCGAAAGCCTTATGTGAGGCGGAAACCTTCCAGAAGAAGAGGGGCCAAAGCTTCTCCATGTCTGAAGCCAGCCCCCATCATTCACCCCACACCTGTCATCTTTACTGTTCCTGCCACCACTGTGAAGGTCGTGAGCCTGGCCAGTGGCTGCAATGTGATTCAGCCTGTCAGTGCGGCCGTGGCCCCAAGCCCCCAGCCCATTCCTATCACCACTCTCCTGGTTAATCCTCCTTTCTCCTGTCCCTTAAACCAACCCCTTGTGGCCTCTTCCATCTCACCCTTGATTGTTTCTGGCAATTCTTTGAGTCTTCCCGTGCCATCCACCTCTGAAGATAAGACCGAAGTGACTGTGGACGTGGCTTGTCCTTTGGCTAAAGGGAAAAATGCCTTCCAATGCTCTGAACCCAAATTAGAGGTGCAGGAACTACCTCCCGTCTGTGCTCCTCCTCTGTTCCCCAAAGAGGAGCCCAGCCCTGGGCCCCCACCAGCACCTGCAGAAAGCCTGCCAGGGCCATCGGACAAGGATGCCTGTGGCTGGACGCTTGTGAAGATGGAAAGCCAGGAAGGATTGTCGGAGAAGAGTGCCTGTCACTGGACCCTGGTGAAAACTGAGGAGGGTAGCCAAGCTCTGGAGTTCAGGCTTCGGGGCTTCCAGGATTCCCTCAGCTCTCCCCCTGGAGCTTCAGAGGAGCTTGTGAAGCTGGAGCCCGAGGAGCATGTGGAGGGCATCTCCAGCGGTGCTTCTGAGGAGGGCATCTGCAAGGAGATCAAAGAGGAGCTCAGCATGGAGCTGGATAGTGGCTCCCCCCAGGAGCAGTCCAGCAGTGCTGGCCAGGTCCTGCAGAAGGGGGACGAGGGGAATCAACCAGCCACATCCCCTTTGGTTTCTAAGGAGTTTGCGGACCATGGGGGTGCAGGTGGTGACTCAAATCTGGGGCAACCTAGAACTGCTGCTGCAGCCGGGGACTCTAAGGCTGTGCTCTGCAGCAGGCCTCCAGGGAAGCCTGAAGACGTAGTGGGGCCAGATGCTGGAGGAGAGAAGGATGGGCCTGAGGAAGAAGAGGAAGAGGACTTTGATGACCTCACCCAAGACGAGGAAGACGAGATGTCATCAGCTTCTGAGGAGTCTGTACTTTCAGTCCCTGAGCTCCAGGTCAGAGCCAGAGTCGTCTAAAGTGTTTTGGGGACTCAGTACAAAGTTGAGTGTATTTGTATGTCACCTGCTTGCTTATCTATAGTAGATAGTCCTAAAACTATGTCTTTTTGTTGTTGTTTTTCGAGGTACGGTCTCACTCTAGCCCAGGCTGCCCTGGAATTCACTATGTAGTCTCAAGGAGGCCTCAAACTTATGGTAGTCCTCCTACCTCTGCCTCCCAAGTGCTGGGACTAAAGGCATATGCCACCATGCTCAGGTTAAAAACTATAGTTTTTGATGTTTGATTGCATTATGGGGCATAATTTGGGACGTAAGTAAAATGAGAAAGAAAAGGGAAAGTCTACTTATTTAAGTTAAGCACATTCAGGTGCTCAGTTAAATCACCTGTGCTAGCTCATAGAGGCTGGAGACCAAATAGTAAAACACTTGCTTAGCAGTTAGCATTGTAGAAAAGAGAGAGCAATGAAAGGAAAACCTTCTAAATATGGACCATATTTAGAATCCCCGCAATCCCCATGGTTCTCACTGGCTCTGCTGTTGTCCTTGACTGTCCCCTGTTCCAGCTTTTTGTGAGCTACTAGGAGCCCTTATAGGCATTCTTTGGGGTGTTTTCAGGAAACCATGGAGAAACTGACATGGCTGGCATCTGAGAGACGCATGAGTCAGGAAGGGGAGTCTGAGGAGGAGAACTCACAGGAGGAGAACTCTGAGCCTGAAGAGGAGGAGGAAGAGGAGGCCGAAGGAATGGAGAACTTGCAGAAAGAGGTGGATGAAGTAGTTGGAGACACTGCTGAAAAGCCCCCTTCTAAGCTGGCGTCCCCCAAGACTGCTGCAGAAGTAGAGAGAAGCCTAGTCCCGCCAGGTGAGTGTGGCATCCCGAACCTGAGGTCACACCTGACCACAGGGGGCCACTCACAGTTCTGCTGGATGGTCCCTTCCCTATTCCCAGTCAGCTGGATATCTTCCTCCGTGGGCCGTCTGTATCAGTCTCTGTGGTAGGGGACCATGGATAGCCCAGTCTTCAGCCGGGTTCTCCTGACCCAAGTGTGTTGATACTGAAGGGTGCCATGCCTCTGATAAACTCCCCCACCATGGCTCTCACAATCTTTCTGCCCCCTCTTCCACTCAGTTCCCTGAGTTGTGGTGGGTGAGTATTAAGGATGGTTTAATGTTGTGAGCTTAGGGGTTTTTGTGTCGAGAATCGTTGGTTTCTGTCTCACTGGCTTATCCTGTGTTGATTGAATGGCTGTGGGTCTCTTGTTTATCCCGTCATTCTCTGCAGTGTTCCCTATGGATCTACCATGATATGACTGTGGTGGCTCATCTCTTGCCAGGATCTCAGCTTTCTGCCTGCGGTCGGTTGGTAGGGGTATATGGGCCACAGCTCTCTCACTGTATCCTGAAAAATACAAACACAATCTCCATCGGAGAGTGAGATCAGTATAGGTTAATAAACATACACCATTCTGGATTATCTAGCTTCTATTTTTAGTAGCCTCCCTGTCAGTCACTTGGATAGTGCATCTTTTCTTGGGAGCCCAAGAGTATGGGATCCAGTGCATATTGCCCTGAATCCCCAGTTCCAATCAAGGGTTCCCCCTCACTGAGTGGAATATTTGGCCTAATTTAATAGCTGTTGATTGTCTCCCCCAGGCCCAGGCTCTTCCATTGCACAAGTGCTCCTTTCTTGGTTTGCTGTTCTCTCCCAGTAAGAGGTGTGCTCATGCAAGCAAGTGTTTTTGAGCACGGTGCCATCTATCCAGCCCAAGGGTCTCACTCTTTAGCCTAGGATGGACTGATACTCACTATATAGCTCATGCTGGCCTTGAACTCACAGTCATCTTCCTACTTCCTACTTTGCTACCCTCTTGTCAGCTCCTTGTCTCCATCTGTGTTCCTGCTTCCTGCATTCCCAGCCCCTCTGAGTGGCTCCCTCATATTGGCTGTGGGGATGCTGTGGCTCTTACGAATGGCATTGCTGCAGCAATTGAGGAAGAGTTTTTTTCATGTCTTCTCTCCCAGGAGAGAGCACCAAAGCTGTCGGAAAGAGCCGGAGTAATCATCGTGCCCGAAGCAAGCGAGGAGGTCGGGCTCGGGCCAGCAAGGATACTTCAAAGCTGCTGTTGCTGTATGATGATGATATCCTTGAGCGGGACCCACTCAGAGAGCAGAAGGACCTGGCCTTTGCCCAGGCTTACCTGACCAGGGTAGGCATGATGGTCGGTCAGTCAGTACCACATTGTGGCTGCTTCTCTTTAAGAAAGATGTTTTAAAAACGAAGTGTGTGAATAAGACAGGAGCTCCGTGGTAGAGTGAAAACCCAGGATTTAGTTTGTCCCCAGCTAAAAAAAAAAAGTCTTTTTTGAAGTATGCAGTAGGCTTTTGTCTCTGCCTTGGCAGAATTCCCAGGAATTCTGTAAAAGACCCCAGGAGCCCAGGGTGCAGTGGTGCATGGGTTGTTAGCACCCCTTCCTCATCTCTCCTTTGTCCAGATGTTGGATGGAAGATGATTCTGCTGTCATCATTGGGAATTTGTGACTTCCCCCTGAGCCCTTGGCCTGCAGGCTAAAGAGTTGATTTCTTTGGATGTCAACCATCCGTGTCTGGTGTACCCTGGGTAGCATCTTCTCTGTTAGTGAGTCAGCAAAGTGAAGTGCTAGTAGATAGTCTTGGCCTTTACTTGTCTGCTAATGTGTTACCAGCATTCTGAATTTAATGTACTATGTACCATCATATGACACACTATGCCAGAGTCAATGTAAAAACACCCACTCTTGGCTGGGCGTGGTGGCACACACCTTTATCTCAGCACTCAGGAGGCAGAGGTTGGTGTGTTTGAGGGCAGTCTGGGACTACAGAGTGAGTTCCAGGTCAGTCTGGGCTAGAGCAGACCCTACCTCAAAACAAACAAAACACCTGTTACATATTTTAGTGTGGGGCTCTGGGTCATGACATAGAAACCTTCCTTCCCTGGTTTACTGGCCAGGGTGGTGGTCTCTGGAAAGTAAAGCTGTTCAAGTGCCCCTCCTGGAACAGAAGCTCTATGTGCTTGCTGCTCTGCCTTAAGACATGCCAGGAGCCGGGTGTGGTGGCGTATGCCTTTAATCCCAGCACTCGGGAGGCAGAGGTAGGATTGCCATGAGTTCAAGGCCACCCTGAGACTACATAGTGAATTCCAGGTCAGCCTGGGCTAGAGTGAGACCCTACCCCAATAAAAAAAAAAAGACATGCTTGGGACGTGACTCTGGAGTTATCCTTCAGGTTTCTGACAGGACCCCTCCTTGTTTCTATGCCCTGGCTTATTGTTGGGTCCCAAAGAAAGGGTTCTGATCATTGGAAGTGTCCTGTGTAGGTGCGAGAAGCCTTGCAGCATGTCCCTGGCAAGTATGAAGACTTCCTTCAGGTCATCTATGAATTTGAGTCCAGCACGCAGAGGCAGACTGCTGTGGAACTCTACAAAAGCTTACAGATCCTGCTCCAAGACTGGCCACAGCTGTTGAAGGACTTTGCTGCTTTCCTGTTACCTGAGCAGGCTCTCGCCTGTGGATTAGTAAGAGGAGGGGCGTCAGCATTTGGGAGGGAGGCAGAGGTAGGAGGATTGTTGTGAGTTCGAGGCCATCCTGGGACTACAGTGAGTTTCAGGTCAGCCTAGGCTAGAGTGAGACCCTGTCTCGAACCCTCCCCTCAAGTGAGGATTGCTATGAGTTTGAGGCTAGAATGGGCTACACAGTGAGTTCCAGATCAGCCTGCGCTAGAGTGGGACCTGCCTGGAGAACAGACAAAAACCAAAATCAAAACAAATTCATCATCCAGAAGTCTAGTAGTCCTAGACTTCTTGTCCTAATAGGAATAGAAGTAAAGGCAATGATAAGATTGATCTCATAGATTTATGCCAGTTAAGTAATAATGGAATGATTGTGTATATAATGCCCATTTTTTCTGACTTTATTATGAAGAACACATGAAATACATACAAAAATTTGGAAAACTGGTAAATACCCTGAGTTTAATCCATTAAACTTCAAATAGACTATTTTTTCTAATGTTTTTATTTATTTGTGGAGAGAGAGAGCATGAGTGAGCGAGCATGGACTAGGACCTCCTGTCTTTGCAAATGAACTCCAGACATAAACACCACTTTGTGCATCTGGCTTTTCCTGGGCACTGGGGAGTTGAAGCTGGGCCGGCAGGCTTTAGAAGCAAGCACCTTTAGCCACTTCCCCAGCCCTATTTGTTTGTTTGTTTGTACTCCAAACTGGCCTTGAACTCAGAATCCTCCAGCCTCATCCTTCTGCTGGGATGGGATATCTACATCTTTCGAAGCATTCACATCTTAATTTCTTGGCTGGGTGGTTCTCAGGGGCCCTAGGATGGATGCCAGGCTTTTTAATAGAAAACTCATTCCCATCATGCCCCTTGGTTCTAATTTACTGTATGCTATGTAGTGACTTCTTTCTTGCCCTCCCTCCACTTTGGCAGTTTGAGGAGCAACAGGCCTTTGAGAAAAGTCGAAAGTTCCTTCGGCAGCTGGAGATTTGCTTTGCAGAGAACCCCTCCCACCATCAGAAGATCATCAAGGTTCTCCAGGGCTGCTCTGACTGCCTTCCTCAGGAGATTGCAGAGGTACACAGCCTTCTTCACTTCCATCTGCACTTCTCCCTCTGCCTCATCATTCCATATCGTTCAGTGTCTGGAGTACCACAGACACCTGGACCAGATGAAGAAGGAAAGTACTTTGTAGACATAACTAATGCATGAAGCACAGGGATGTGGATGGAATGCAGACTTAATCCACAGCCTGACTGGCTGTCACAGACCCTGAGTGCCCTCTGAGCCGTGGTGGTGGTGGTGGTGGGGCAGGTTCAAGGAAGGAGGTGATGGACCTGGTGGTGTCTATGAAGGTGGTGATGGACATGGGGGTGTCTGAGGAAGGTGGCGATGGACATGGGGGTGTCTATGAAGGTGGTGATGGACATGGGGGTGTCTATGAAGGTGGTGATGGACATGGGGGTGTTTGAGGAAGGTGGTGATGGACATGGGGGTGTCTGAGGAAGGAGGTGATGGACATGGGGGTGTCTGAGGAAGGTGGTGATGGATATGAGGGTGTCTGTGAAGGAGGTGATGGACTTATTGGGGCCGGCCTGCGTTCTCGATGGGGGCCAGCGGGCAGGAGTGGAGGGTGCTGTCAGTAGGAGTCACATCTATTTACAGTCTGTCCTCCTCCCCTGTAGCAAGCCTGGGGAGAGGTTTGAGTCTCGTGGAGGGTGGAGTGGGCGCTGTGTGGGACTGTTCCTACTTGTCTCCTGGAGAGGTCTGTAGACATCATCGTCATCTTCCCTCCACAACTCTCCTCAGCTCAAGACCCAGATGTGGCAGCTGCTCAAGGGTCACGACCATTTGCAGGACGAATTCTCCATCTTTTTTGATCACCTGCGCCCAGTAGCCAGCCGCATGGGTGACTTTGAAGAGATCAACTGGACTGAGGAGAAGGAGTATGAGGTACGGGCTTGTGAGCGAAAGCTTGCCTGTGGGAGGGCTGACATCCTGGAATCTGTACTCAGTGCCACCCATCCTTTCCAGTTTGATGGCTTTGAAGAAGTGGCACTTCCTGACGTGGATGAGGAAGAAGAGCCACCCAAGATCCCCACAGCCTCCAAGAGCAAGAGGAGAAAAGAGATTGGGGTCCAGAATCATGATAAGGTGTGCCAGCTTGTTGATCGTCACCAGGCTTTAGTGTAAATGGGGCCATTGATTCTTCCAGCTGAGTGATGAGGTGAGAGAAAGGGGAGAGGCCTCTTCACATGCCTCACAACTCAGGCTCCTCTTTTTCTCTTTTTTTTTTTTTTTCTTCAAGGTAGGGTCTCACTCTAGCCCAGGCTGACCTAGAATTCACTCTGTAGTCTCAGGGTGGCCTTGAACTCATGGTGATCCTCCTACCTCTGCCTCCCGAGTGCTGGGATTAAAGGCGTGCACTACCACGCCTGGCTCTTTTTTGGTTTTTGAGGTAGGGTCTTGTTCTAGCCCAGGCTGACCTGGAATTCACTATGAAGTCTCAGGTTGGCCTCTACCTTCCTTGCAAGGCCTCCTGAGTGAGTGCTGGGATTCCAGGTGTGCCCCACCACACTGGGCACAGGTTCCTTTCTTAGCCACTCATCAAGCCCAGACATCTTGTAGGAGACGGAGTGGCCTGATGGGGCCAAGGACTGTTCCTGTTCCTGCCATGAAGGAGGTCCTGACTCCAAGCTGAAGAAGAGCAAGAGGAGAAATTGTAGCCACTGTAGCAGCAAGGTGAGGAGGGTGCTCCGGATGGGTGCTGGGGCTAGGTGTCACTGTTAGTAAAGGTTTGAGCCTTTTTCGGCTTTTAAATGATCACACCCATGTAAGTAATGTACAGTATACGGTTGTGCACTGAACCTGGAGCCAGAGAAGATGCCATGTTGTGATGCCAGTGCTCAGGAGGTGGAAACAGGCAGATGGGAAACTCCAGGTCATTCTCAGCTATGCTTGAGGCTAGCCTCTGGGCTACATGAGACTGTGCCTCAGGAAACATAAATGAAACAAATGTACAAAATATATAAGATGACTTTTTCTTTTTTTTTTTTTTTTTTTTTTTTGAGGTAGGGTCACTCTAGCCCAGGCTGACCTGGAATTCACTGTGTATCTCAGGGTGGCCTCAAACTCATAGCGTTCATCCTGCCTCTGCCTCCTGAGTGCTGGGATTAAAGGTGTGCACCACCACTCCCAGCTTAAAATATTTTTATTATTTATTTGCAAGGAGAGAGAGAAAATATGATAATGGATGTGCCAGGGCCCCTTGCCACTGCAATGAATCCAGATGCATGCATCACTTTGTATATCTGGATACTGGGGAATTAAACCTGTAGGCAAGTGTCTTTAGCCATTCAGCCATCTCTCCTGCCCCTTCAATTTTTTTATTTTTTGGTATAGCTTGTGCTGAGTTGTCTGCAAGCACCTGTATGCATAGGTGTTTGTATGCATCCATAGCCAAAGGAAGCTGCAAGGTGTGTTTATCCGTCTTCTGCATTCTTTCCTGTTCCTGAGACAGGCTTAGTGAATGTGAAATTTGTGTCAGTTAGACCAGCAAGCCCAGTGACTGATCTCTTATCTCTCCTTCAGTGCTGGGTTATAGGGACAAATAACCACCCCTGGCTCTTCATATGAAAGCTGGGAATGAGCTCAGGTCATTTTTCCCGAGGCACAATCTAGCCCAGGTTGACCTGGCCCTCAGTGCTGGGATTAAAGGCATGCATCACCATATCATTTAAAAATAATTTATTTGCAGAGGTAGGAGGCTGGTGGTGCACGCCTTTAATCCCAGTACTTGGGAGGCAGAGGTAGGAGGATCACTGTGAGTTCGAGGTCGGCCTGGGCTAGAGTGAGACCCTACCTTGAAAAACCAACAAAATTTTTTTTATTTACGTGTGTGGGCACTCCAGGGCCTCTTACCTCTGTAAATACTCTTTTTTTTTTCCCCCCGAGGTAGGGTCTCCCTCTAGCCCAGGCTGACCTGGAATTCACTCTGTAGTCTCAGGTTGGCCTCAAACTCACGGTGATCCTCCTACATCTGCCTCCCGAGTGCTGGGATTAAAGGCTTGCGCCACCACGCCCAGCGCCTCTGTAAATACTCTTGTGGCATTTTCTACACCTGGCTCACAGGGTCTGCTTGGAAATTGAACCTGGGCTGGCCTCTGCAGGCCATAACCTTCAGTGGCTGAACCTTCTTTCTAGAGGTTTATTTTATTTGTGGTCAAACAGACTCAAGGTAATTCTGGTTCTCTAGTGTGTTATTGGTTGGCAGCACATGGTCCTCAGGAGTGGTGGAATCAGTATTTGACTGGGGCCATAGGAGACTGCAAGCATGTTAGGTGACTTGAACAAGAACACAGGTGGCTTAACTGATTTTGTGGGGGCCAGAGACACAGGAGGGAGGCTAGGACATCTTGACCCAGAAAGCCATCCCTGCAGGTATGTGACAGCAAGTCCTACAAGAGCAAGGATCCCCATGAATTGGTAGGGAGCAGCCCCTCCCAAGAGGCCAGTCCTGTGCCTGGCAGTAAAGAGGCAGGGCAAGGCAAGGACCTGGTGGAAGAGGAAGCCTCAGAGGAGCGGGAGAACGAGGCAGCCCAGAGCAGGCCTGGCAGGACCACCAGAAAGGGAGAAATGACCATTCCTGGTAAGTGATCTGACTGCTAAGCCTTCTCACTTCACCGTTCAGCCTCCTCTCATGCTTAATGAACTTCAGTCAGCCTGGCTAAAGAAGGGCCCTTCCCAGGGGTCGACGGAGCACCTCTTACCAGTGGGATACTGGAAACCCTGTTCCTCTTCCACCTCCCATTTTCTCTGTGGCTCCCCTCCCCCTGCAGATTCACAATTGTGCATTCCCCTCCTGTTTTTCCATGATCCTCTGAGCACCCAGCCCTCCTCTGCTCTGGCTTCTGGGCGCTGTCTGATAGATCTCCCTCTCACCTCCACCCTCTCTCCCAGTAGCTCACTGCAGTAACTGACAGCTTCCAGGCCACACCATGTTCTTTTTTCCTCCTCAGCAGGGTCAGTGGTGGGGACAGTGCTGTCTCCCACAGAAGTGGCTCTCATGGACCAGCTCTTCCAGGGCCTCCCACCTGGCTCACCAGAGACGCCTCAGCCTCCTGTCCAGGCTGGAGCCCTGCTCTCCACTGTTAGTAGAAATGAGGCTGGGCCCCAGGGTTTCTCTTGCCCCAGTGCAACCCCCAAACCTCCAGAAGAGGGGGCCGGCCAAATGGCTGAGTGTGACACAGAGGCTTCTGTGGTGCTCCCACATGGGGCAGAAAACAAGAAACTGCTGGGTGCTGTAGCACCCCCCACTTCCTTCCTGAGTCCTGTTTCCTCAAGGACCAGAGACATGGGGAGAAGACATGTGTCTGGGAAACCAGATACTCAAGAGTGCAGAGCTGAGGCAAAGACACCCCCTGTCTGCACACCCCCATCAGCTGAAACCTCAGAGGCCCCCAAGGCTGCCAGAGAGGCTCTGACTAAAAGCAGTGGAACACAAGGCAAGGGCTCAGAGTGGGAGCAGCCCAAGACCACGGAAGCCACCGTGTGCGCCAACAACAGCAAGGTCAGCTCCACTGGGGAGAAAGTTGTGCTGTGGACAAGGTAGGTGAGGGTGGATGATGTGTTTGCAGAGCAAACCAACCATATCCAAATAGCTCCTTAGTATTGACCATGGTCCACGCATTCCAGGGAAGCTGACCGAGTGATTCTCACCATGTGCCAGGAGCGAGGAGCACAGCCGCAGACCTTTAGTGTCATCTCTCAGCAGCTGGGAAATAAGACCCCGGCTGAGGTAAGGGGGTGGGGTGGGGGAGGGGACAGAGGGACAGACCTTGTCAGTCACAAGCCTGAGAAACAAAGGCTTGATGAGAAAAGGACGGAGCTGGAGAGATGTCTCATGGTTAAGGCGTTCGCTTGCAGACCCTAATGACCCTAATTCTATTCCCAGCACCCACATGAAGCCAGATGCACAGTGGTGCGAGGATCTGGAGTTCCTTTGCTACTCCTAGGGCCCTGGTGTATCCATTCTGTCTTAGTAGGGAGTGTGGCATTTGCCTTTAGGATCCTTGTGAGTTCAAGGCCAGCCTGAGACTATAGTGAATTCCGGGTCAGCCTGGCTACAGTGAGGCCCTACCTCAAAAAACAAAACCAAAAAAGATAGACTTAAAGACTTCCACTTCCAAGATTCTAAATGGCTTATCATAAAGGTAAAGGTTCTAGAATGGTTTCCACCCTGGTTTTATTTTTAGGAGTGATTTAGTGAAATCCTTATCTACAGTCCTATAATCTTATATGCAATAAATCAGAGTTTTCAAATTGGAACCCAGTGCTTCATAAACCTCTCTGCTAGGTTTCCCACCGCTTCCGAGAACTCATGCAGCTCTTCCACACAGCCTGTGAGGCCAGCTCTGAGGAGGAGGACGATGCAACCAGCACTAGCAATGCAGACCAGCTGTCTGACCATGGGGACCTACTGTCTGAGGAGGAGCTGGACGAGTGATACCCTGGGAAGGTGTGGGTGATGTGTATCCGAGGCCAACCCAACAGATACCCTGTGCTGGGAAGAGAGTGCATGCCTTCAGCTCTGCTTGCAGAGTAAGGACGAGGACAGACTGAGGCTGGAGACCACACTTCTTTTCTGAGGACCTTACCAGTCCACTCTTACAAGGCATTGTGGGAGACTGGGCTTGGCTCTTTCCTTTGTCTGATGGTATTTATTGCTCTGTGATTGACCTGTCATGTGGTCAGGACTTGGAAGTGCTGCTGCCTGGAGGCATTGGGCTTTTATTGAAAACCAGACCTTTAATCCGGGAGGCTTTCACCCTCTCGGTAGTTGTGAGCCAGGCTGTGCAGCTCTTGCAGAAGCTCCTCCATGTCGTCCTGCTCCACCCCAGCGTCCAGAAAACAGTTCCAGCGCCGCACGTCCAGTCTAGAGAGCTCTTCAGCCAGGCCTCTCAGGGTCTGGTACATGGATGAAGAGGAGCGCAGCGCCCCAAACACTGGAATGTTCTGCACTGCTGCAGAGGGAGAGAGAAGGATGGCTGAGTGCATGGGATTCTGCCCACAGCACGCATCCCATAGAGAAGCCTGGGTGTGGGTGCTGTGCTGGGGGGGACCCAGTTATCAGGTCACTCAGTGAAATGTGTGTCGCCCCTTTAGAATACCAATGCCCCAGAGCAAGGGCGCTTTTCTGGAGCTGTAAGGTGAATAAAACAATGTTCAACTGTGATTTATTTTCTTATAAGCATTCTAACCTAGGAAGGATAAGAGTGGAACTGCCCCTGTGCTTAAAATACTAATTTCCATCATGTCCTACCCACCTGTGCGCCTTGAGGGACTATCCAGAGCCATGCCCGGCTGACAGAAGCCCGAGAAGAGGTTGGGGTAAGGAGGAGCCACCCGGCAGGGCGTCAGCAGCAGGTGGCATGAACTGCAGGCAGAGAATGGCTGTCAGTGAGCAAGGGTCAAGGGCAGCCACAAGTGTGGGAGACAGGCAGGAGCACTCGCTGTACTGACCTCAGCACTCTCGGCTGCTGCTGCTCTAAGTACTGGGCCAACACTTCTCTCCCGGAGGTACAGGCATGGAGAGCGGAGGGCACCGGTGTCCCTGGAGTAAGCGTACTGCCACAAGAAAGCCAAACCCTCGTCAATCTGGCAGCAGGAATGTAAACTAGGTGTTCTTGGGCAGTCAACTCAATGAGATCAGAGCCCTCTTTAAAAGACCCTTTCTTTTTGTGTGGTGTGTACATGTGTTTTTATGTGTGGGTGCACGATCAAGTGTCTGCATGCTAGTGGAGGCCAGAGGACGACCTTGTATTACCCTCCTGAAAGCTGGCTACCTCTGTTTGAGACCCAGTCTCTCCTTGCACTAGAACTAGCTGACCAGTGAGCTCCAGAGACCTTGAAGACTGCCTCCCGGGGCGGTGCTGCAGGCCCCTTGGCATTTTATGTGGATACTGGGGAATGGACTCAGGTCCTCATGCTTGCAAGGCAAGCTCTTTACTAACTGAACTATTTTCCCAGCCACACACACATTTTGCTTTTTAAATTATTTTTTGAGGTATGGTTTCACTGGCTGACCTGGAGCTCACTATGTAGTCTCAGGGTGGCCTTGAACTCATGGTGATCCTTCTACCTCTGTCTCTGAAGTGCTAGAATTGAAGGCATGCGCCACCATGCCTGGCTTTCACACATAATTTTTTTTTCATTTATTTGAGAGAAAGGAGTTACATATATATAGAGAGAATGGGTACTCCAAGGGCCTCCAGCCACTGCAAATGAATAAACTAACTCCAGACACACACTCCACCTTGTGTAGCTGGCTTTATGTGGGTACTGGGGAATTAAACCTGGGCTCTTCGCCTTAACTGCTAAGCTGTCTCTCTCCAGCCCTCACACGTACTTTTGGAGACGAGGCTTCATGTAGCCCAACTTGGCTCTGGAGTTCTGATCCTCCTGAGCGCACTGCCGTATGGGTTTTCCATTATGCTGGGACTGACCTCTGGACCTGGTGTGTGTGGTAGGCACCCACTCCAACAACTTCAGGAGCTACGTCCCCAACCCCAGATTCTCTTAGGGGGTGGAAATAGCGACCGACAGAAGCTCTACATGCTTAGATGCAGGGAGAAAGAGACAAAACCCTGCCAGGGCCCTATGGGCCAGTTTTCTTACCTGGTGTGACATGTTCTGTCTATACCCCTCAACACCACTGACTGGGCATAGCACTGTGTTCCAGCAGGGTCTCCACACGCAGACAGTGGGGTCCATGGGGTGGCATCTCCAAGTTGCAATAGGGTATCAGGAAGGGACTGGCCTGGAACCAAGGGGAAGGGGATGATTGCTTCTGCTGTCACCACCTAAAGATCAGGAGGAGAGCAGGTTACAGAGCCTTTCTCAGTGCTCACCCAACCCTTCACACAGCTTCCTACCTTCCTCCCAGAGAAACTCAGCATGTCAGCCAGCTGAACCATGGAAACTGGAGAGGCCTGTAGGCGGTAAGGAACCGTGACTGTGTCCAGGGCTGTAGCCAAGATGGCGCTGCTGTGGAAGGGCAGAGTGGCCTGTAAAGGGCAACGTGAGAGGACAGGAAAAGGGTGTGGAGGCAGAACAGGTTCAGGGGATGAAGCAAGGTTCTATTTGTCCCTAAGGGCCACACAGCTGTTTACAGTAAGGATTTTGAGCGCCAAATCTTAACCCCCAGACAACCAAGGAACATCTAAGGTAAGGATTTAGGTACACTGGGCTGGGGACAAAGCTTTGGGTGTTGACAGGGAAGAGGAGAGTAGGGGCTTCTTGGCCAGCTGCAGTCTGAGTGAGCACTGAGCCTTACGTCATAATGTAGATACGGAAAGTTGACAGGTGGCTTGGGTCGCAGGCACAAAGTCCTGCTCACGGACAAGGGGCAGACGAAAGAGCTGGAAGCCGTCAGGTGCACCAGACCAAACACCGTGTTTAATAGACGGTACACATTTTTCTGGGGCTCCTGTTAAAAAGAGTAGTTTGCATGGAGCAACTTTATGGGATTCTTTCTCCCTACTCTGACTTTTACCTCCAGGTTCCACTCACCCCAAGATCACAGGGACCAGGGAGCAGGCCCCAGGTGATTACTCCCCGTCCTGAATACTCGTCTTGTAGTAACTCTGCAGTTTTAGCACCTACTCCAGAGAAACCATCATGCAGGTCACACAGAATCTGGAAGCCCTGGAGATGGAGAACAAAACATGGAGGGACTGGGGAGATGGCTCAGTGGGTAAAGTGCTTGCTAAGCAAGCATGAGGCCCTGAGTTTGGATCCTCAGCACTTGTAAAAGTCATGTGTGGCAGTGTGCACTTATAATCCCAGGGCTGGGGAGGCGGAGCCAGGAAGATCCCTGGAATAAGGTGAAGAGTGAGGAAGACCCCACAACATGCACACCTACGCAGAAACACGAACACACAGGCATACCCACCCACCCAGACAGGAGAGGAGGAGGAGTTTCTGCCCCATAGGTACCTGCAAATAGTCACACTCCTCCATGTAGAAGTGCAGCCTGTCCTCCAGCTCTTCCAGGTACCTGGGATCCTTCAAGACACCCTCTCCTTGGCCAAAAGCCCCCAGACGCCCTGTTTCCCTGTCAGAAATCATGACGAGTGACAGCCTGCCCCTCAACCCCTCAGGCAAAATGGGCTCAAGCCTTATTCCCAGTGCTGGTGGAGACATAAGCTGTTTTGCTTCATAGCCTTGGGGACCCGCCCCCTTACCCATCGTGGTTGTACTTCTGAATCACACAGATGCTGCGGGGATGGAGACGGACTCTGAGGAAGTCTGACCAAACCCTGATGCTGTCCTCCATGTGGATATGTGATTTTGGAGTTGTAGCAGTGGTGACGGGTGTGGGACCTGAAGAGTGAAGCACACATTGTACCATTCTCCACATTCCTGCTCTATCCAGTCTATGGTACCCAGACGAGCCTCACCTTTGCCATTATGGGTAGGTTTGACCCACCAGACACCATCACTATTCAGCACTCCCTGGGAGGAGGAGTGAGAAAGAAAAATCTACATTTAGTTCCAGGCAGTGTTGAGCTTCAGAAGTGGTCCCCCTCTCCCAACATTTTAAAACATTCAATGTGATTCACCCCGCTTTTCTCTGCCTCGGAGTGGGGCCATTCTGGCTATAGCCTGGAATTTAAAGGCCCTCCTCACCTCTGCACTTAGGTGGTCCTGGAGGTTGGGGTTCTTGGGATGGGGTTCCTCTTTGTGTGTGGTTAACTTCCCCTGCCTGAAAGAGAGGGGAGGTTGAGCAAAGAAACAGTCCCTGTGACTCGTTCTCGGGCGGCTCTCCGTCCATCGTATACCCACCAAGCGACTGGAGTGTCCAGCTCCTTGTCCCTGTAGGATCCACTTTCCTCTTTCAGGGAGCTCAGGCTGCCTGCACAGAAAGAAGCATGCACGCTGAAGGGTGCCATCTCCTTTGGGAAGTATTCGGTCCAAATTGCGGGACCTTGGACAAAACCCCCATCCAGAGTCCTAACGAACGCAGCGGCCCCTCTCCCGGGAGGGGACCGTCGGGGGTCCATCAGCCCGGTGCCGCCGCCTCACCCTTCAGGTCCATGAGGATGAGGCGCGGCGTGTAAGTCTCCCGGCCGTGCAGCGTCCGGCCCGTCCGGTAGAGAACGTCGGGGCACAGCTCGGTCGGCGAGCCCGGGGCGTCGGCCGTTCGGCCCAGCGCGTCATCCTGGGGAGGGAGAGCGGAGGGACGCGGTGACAAGAGGGCGGCTGTCCGGGGCCGGTCTGCGGCCAACGCGGGGCCGCCCTCACCTGCTGGTTCCACCAGTGAGTCCCCACGAAGCCCGCATAGTGTCCCAGCTGCAGCGTGAGCACCTCCCGGGCTCCGCCCGCCATGCCGCCGCTCTGCTCCGCTTCGCCGCCGGCTCTCAAAGACGCCCTTCCCCATTGGATGAGCGGCCCACCAATCCCCGGCCTCGTCTGGCGGCGAGGGGCGGGGCGCCGCGGGCTGCGCCGGAAGTCGCGGCGCCCCAGCCACGTGGGCACAGTTTTTGGGTTCCGCCGTCTGTCCTTTCTCCTGCCGGGCTGGGAACTCTGCGCCCCTCGAGCCAGAAGGCGGCTCCCCTGCGTAAAGGAATCGGGGGTCCTGTGGTTGCCTGGACTACAGGTAATTTTCATGTGAATATGGCACAGGTGACTTATTTTGAGCTACCCCCCCTTTTACCAGTATTTTACCATCACGCACTACACTGAACACCCATGTGTGTGTACCCTTCACATTTCTAGGGCCCTTAATGGTAAGTACGTCTGAACCTGGTAATTAACTCTGACAGGTTTTAACTTTTTATTGATAGCTTCCATTAATTATAGACCATAAACCATTATGATTCCCTCCCTTCCCCATATCTCTTCCCCCTCTCAATGTCTCCGTTTTGTTTCGGTGTCATCTTTTCCTCGATTACGTGTA
>PVHP010037730.1:0-17220 GCA_004024765.1 Zapus hudsonius
TCTGATAAAGGGCTAGTTGGTCAAATGGAAGTTGTAACACCTGTTATGAAGAGGCATTCTGTAGAATGGGAATTGTTACATGCACTGAGGAGAATTATGGCCAGGATACTAACTCCTTTGGTCTTAGGCTTGTTTCTCTGAAGCAGAGAAACAAGCCTAAGTAGACTAAAACTGTTAAATTTTCATCTATCAAGTTATTTTAGACAATTAAATCTTTTTCTGGGTGTTTCCCCCCTCTTTTTATAGTGATATCATTCATTTGAGCAGAGTTGTTTTGTAAATACTTTTAACAGCTATACACTCTACTTTATTACATTTAAGTCTTTATGGAGTTTTAGGCAACATACCACATTCATATTTATGTTAATTTTAGAACTTCTATATGATTTAAAAGTAAAATATTAGATAGGAATGAAATTTTTCAATAAGTCTTTATGAATATGAAATGGAGTGACAGTTTTATTAAATGTCTTTCTATTTGGTGACCCTCAACAGAATCATCTTGGGTTTCAACACACCTGCTCTTGTTGTAACGGAGTAGGCTAGTTCTGGTCTCCATTTTTATACTGGTTATTGCTGCTATCAATGAAAGTAATTGATTCATCTTTTTACATACTTTTTTGACCTTGTGCCATGCCATTTAATGACCTCTCATTTGTTTAAATTTGTGTGTGTGAGCATGCATGTGTGCATGCATGGGTGTGCATGTGTGTTACTTGAGTAGCTTTATTATTATGTAGCCAGTCAGGAGAAACCCACTCCTTCCTCTTCTTCTCTTTTCCTCCCCCTCCTCCCTCCCCCTCTTCCCCTCCCTCTCCACCCCCATTTCTTCCTCCTTTTATTTTTGGTTGTTCATCTCTCCTGAACTTTTAGGTCCCTGTCCTGGCAAGCCCCCCTCATCTGTGCCCTGTTGGGATGAGATGGCCAGGAGGGACCCGTACCCCTACTCCCATGTGGACTTCCTACCCCCTCCTGCCTTCCACCTGACAGGAGCTCTCTGTACTTCCTCCCCTTTCCTTCTCTTAATCTAGTAAAGTCTCTCTAAAGCTTATCCTCTGGTCTATGCATTTTTATTCTTTAAATTTATAAGCCAAAAAGCCAGGAATACCCTAAATTTATTGGTGTGTTGGTATATTGGTGTATTGGCAAGGAACCCCCAAACTCCTATTACATTACTGACTCTTCCTCAGCTTTGTTGGGAAAGTCTTGGGGTTCTTTAATGCCAATTTAGATATTTAGGAAGGAGAAAGCGAATACCTAGCCCTCTCACAGTGAAGTTCAAACTAGTTTCACTCTTATTCTTTATTTTCGTCATTCCTATAGTAGGTTTCTCACCTCCAGGGGGAAAAAGAAAAATAAAATATACAAAGATTTGTGGCCAGATCCTCCAGTTCTCACTTCGTGAAGGGCAGCATGCCCACTAAAACCCTAAACTGGAAATTCTCACAGCAGGAGGTGCATGAAGACTGGCCTCTTTCTACACTATTAGGCAGGTAGGATCCTGGACAGTGAGGTTTGCTTCAAGTCTACTGGACTGGCTTGTGAGGTCAAAATAAGCACCAAGAGGCCAACCTTCTCCACCTCAGACTCCTCACCGAGAGTCAGAAGTGGAGTGGCTTGTTCATTCCCCCAGGTCATCATCTCCAAACAGATCTTGCAAAAACAGACATGAATTCAGCAGTGTGGCTGGCTTCAGATTTTCATGAATTAATTTTTAAAAAGGGACATGTGTGTGTGTGTGTGTGTGTGTGTGTGTGTGTGTGTGTGTGTGTGTGTGTGTGTGTGTAGGCCAGAGGACAACTTTGGGTGTTATCTTCAAGAGTGTCATCCAACTTATTATGAGACCTGGTCTCTTATTGGCCTAGATCTCACAAATTAGGTTAGACTAGCCAGCAGGCCAGTGAACTTCAGGGATCCTTCTGTCTCTGCCTCTCCAGTGGTAGAATTACAAGCACATGCTACCATGCTTGGCTTTTTTCATTGGTTCTGGGGATCAAACCCACAACTTGCACGGCAAGCACTTTACCCACTGAGCTGTCTCCCAAGTTATAATTTTATGGGTTTTTTTTACATGTTTTTATAAACTGAAAGGACAAAAGGAAAACTGGTCATAGATTTTAGGCAAAGGAACGAGCTGGCATACAAAGTTTTCTGTCGCCCGTCACGACACATCCCCTCTTTAATCTTTGTGCTGAGACTCCTGGCCTTCTGTATTATCTCTATATTGTACTTACTCTTTCTCATTCTATCCATCCACTGACCTGTCAAGAATCACTCCCGGGACATACCTCTACCACTGCTACCAACTCCACTGACCAGTTGTGTGGACATGGAATTATTTTACTAGTACTTAAAACTGTATTGCAAAAAATTAAAATACTTCAATAGACTGATTTTCTTTTTTAAAGAAAAGAGAATCAGATGATAAAATTTCTGGAAACACACTTGATACACACTCTCCACCTCCAGGCAAAGATCCTAGCAATTTAGCAACTGCTTTTTCAACCACACTGCCTAGAATCTTGTGGTTATTTCTGGTGGATAAACACATTTCAGTTACTAGGACATTCTTTTACTTTTGACAATTTCTTATAATATACATGTATGTATTTTGATCAGAATCATCCTCACTACTCTTTCGTATCCAGCTTCCTCTTTCATTAAAACCCCTTCTTTCCAAATAATAGGATATTCTTTTCTATGAGTCACAATAATTCTTCCTTTGACACATGACTGAATAAAGCCGGTTGTTTTAAATTCAGCCTCTTGAGCTGATAAACAAACTTATGGTTCTCTTTCCACAGCCTCAGCAGAGACTGGTGAATGGAAATCACCTTTCTTCATAGAAATATCCTGTTGTTTTCAAGCAGTTTCTTTACCCCCATCAGTGGCAGTTCTAATGCGTTTGGATGCTGTACAATCACCTCCACTGGGGGAAGAAGTCTTTCCTAAATGCTGTAGCTATGTGCTGTTACTTTAAAATTCCCAGTGATAGAAGTCATACATTTTCATTAAGGACCTTTTAAAGATTTTTTTTAAGAAATCAAGAAAACAAAAATACCACTAGCCTGATTTTGCAAACAAAATACTACACTGTTTATATTTATGACGAACATTATCAATTAGAAAATACTATTTATAACAGTAAAACAATTAAATTTCAGTGGTTTTGTTTTATATTTCCATTATACTAATAATGGATATGAAGTTTGTATGTTTTTGATTAGTTATATGATCAATAGATACTATTTTCATGTTTTTCTTTGTACTTAATAGTTTATGTGTATTTTTCTCCTTTTTCCATATGGAGTGTTTGGGTCATAATAAAATAACAATGTATGTAATTTTAGTGTTTTCAATAGGTGCATTTACAATTTGAAATTCATTTAAAGTTTATGGAACAAAGTTTTAAGTTTACATTTAGTTTAACCACTAATTATGTCTTTTATCATTCCCTACTTAGGAAATCCTTTCGCCTCTAGATGTTTGGTATTTGTTTTCTTCCCTCCCTTTTAAAATACCGATTTCTCTTTGATTTTTCAGGTTTATTTCCTTACTTACATAAAATTTATTTGAGAATAAGAAATTAAATGAGACTCTGGATTGATTTTTCCCAAATTGCTAACTGCCTCCTCAGACAGCACTTAGTGACTAAATCACATTTCTCATTGATTAATTAATGTACACTTTATTAGGTCTACAGTGCTATATATAATGATCTCTACTTATTGGGATATTCATTATGTTTATTTTTAGCCTGTTATCAAATCATTTTTATTTCAAAAGCAATGGGGCTATTGCTTTTGAAATACATACATAATATCTTATATTTGGTAACCTTAAATTTTTGTCTTTGATCAAATCTTATATTCTCTTTTCTATTTGTTCCCTTTTGTTTTTTACCTTCACTAGTTTTTTCCCCCTTATTTTTTTGGTTTATTTTAGAGAGAATTTGGTGGTGTGTGTGTCTTTGAAATTTTGACAGGAATTATTTTGAACATTTAAATTTATTTTAGAAGAACTATTTTCTTCAGAATAGTGAAAAAACAGTTTATTCTTTTAGGCTCAACTGATAGTCATAATATAGTATAGTACATTCTCAGAATACCCTGAGAAGTTTAAAATGAGAAGTTGCAAGTATGTTGATTAATAATTGGTTAGCATGTCTGCATGAACACTTTGGACAAGTTTCATTCTTATCCAAAATTCTTTTTTTGTTTTTGTAATCTGGGTGTGGTGACATGTACATAGAACCATAGTACACAGGAGGCTCAGGCAGGAGGACTGAAAGTATAAGGACAGCCTGTATAAAAATAGTTTTTTAAAAAAACTCCTCTTTTGCATCATTACTATCACCATCATAATTTCTTTTTTTTTTTTACTATTTCTTTTTTTTATTGTCCATAATGAGTTACAATATTTCGTGGGCAAACAATGAGTTGTTATCCCCAATTCCCCGCTGCCCTCCCCTCCCCACTCTGCTGGATAACCTCCTCCATGGGTCGTCTGGATCAGTCCTTGTGACAGGGGACCATGGATAGCCTAGTATTCAGCCATTCAGCCAGGTTCTCCTGGCCATGCCTCTGGATAATCTCCCTCACCATCATAATTTCATAAGCTTAAAATGATCACATTGTTTTCAAGCACAAAGATCAAACTAAAATTAATCCCTAATTAAGTGGTGGATATCAGGAGTACCAAAGGCCAGAAGACTTCTTCAATCTATATGCAAGTCTTAATGGGCTTTTTTTTGTTGTTGTTGTTCCTGCAGGCTTTATTTCTTCTGCCTGCAATGTCTGTCCTGTTTCTAGTCCACCAAGTGCAGACTACGTAGCTATCCCTGGTGGTCTTTGAAATCCCTAGTAGCTAGTCACTTCCTTTAATCTCAGATCTCCTGTTTATACTTCTTTGCATTTCTCTATTGACATCCCTGAATGCAGGGATTTAAAGCTTGAGTATTTGTGCATGTGTGCACACACAGATTCACTCACCCATGTGTGCTCTTCTTTCTTTCAGACAAGAATGGCTCACTCAACCTGGAGCTGCCATTCTCAGTCAGACTGGCAGAGCAGTGAGCCCTGCGAATGTTCTGTCATCGCTCCTCACAGTGCTGGGGTAGCAGACATGTGCAGCCACATCCAGCATTTCACATGCTGGGGATCAAACTCAGGAGGTTTAGGACCCTTTCAAACCCTTATGCTTGCATGGCAAGCTCTGAGCCATTTCCCGAGCCCCTGATTTAGGTTTTATACTGTTGTAACTGTATGAATGCTAAAATGAATATATAACTGAATAAAGGAAACCAGACTTATTTCACAAATATTTGTATAGCAAAAACATTGATGTAAAATTTCTAGGTAATGTTTTGTACTTTAAATGTTCCAAAACCAGCTGATAGGATTTGGTGAATTTCAAAAACTCTAAGAAGTGTGTGTGTGTGTGTGTGTGTGTGTGTGTGTGTGTGTGTGTGTGTGTGTGTGTGTTTTGTAGGCAGCAGTTTTCTCCTCTGATTTCCAGACATGTGTGGGTTTATTGGTTCAAGACTTTTGTTTCAGTATAGATAAACAGTTTTCAAATGATGTTCAGCTTTAGAAAACATCACTGTATAGCACAAAGCAGACCATAGGTGACTCTGTGACCAGGCAGGAAATGTCACTCCAAGCTGATGCTAAATAGAAACTTCAGAGCCTGTCTGTGAAAACCCTGTACACATCAGCAGAACCGATTGATGTGTGGAGGGTGGCCATTCTGTACATGCTGTTCATTTCCTCCAAAGCATCTTCCCTGCCTGCCTACCTAGTATTCTTGTTAGTGTAATATTCTTTTAAATGTGGGGAAGTGAATTAGGCCAGCTTTGTTGAAGGTCACTGGAGTCCATTCTCAAAATTTAAAAAACTTTTTAAAAATTCATTATAATCAAGAACACTACATTAGGCATATGCTAGACAGTGGGCATTTTTCAAACCACTTAGTACAAATGAGCATGCCCCCACCCTAACTATCTTGAAAATCCTTTATAAAAAGAAAGCTTATTGTGGTACTCTGCTAATGAGGCATGGAGGAAGTAGGGTTTTGCTGAGTCTGGCAGGCTTCTGGGACAGTCTCCTTCTGAAGGAAGTTGAGGCAAATTCCGGGGGCCCCTGTAAATCTTAGCAATCCTGAAAACTCCAAAGCCCCTAGGCAGGCCACAAGACAAGATAAGCAGATCAAAGCCTAACTTATTCTAACTGCAAATAACAAACAATAAGGTTTTATTTCCTCTGCTAACATCACCATTCTCTCACCGACCCAGCCTGGCTGCATATCTGAGAGCTAAGTTTTAATATGCATTTGGATGAGAGCATGGTAGCCCTTGCCTTTGTTCCTAGCACACCTGTGCCCCCAGGAGGCAGGGGGGATGGCTGAAGGCCCTAAATCCTGTTTACAAGTGCTAATAGGTTTTACTCCTGCTGCCTGAGTTTTCAGTAGCTGTGTTCCTGTTTACTGAGCCCCCTTTGTGTAAGAGATAAGGCAATGCGACCCATCCCTAGATTGGATATAAGGCTGGATGTGAAAGTAAAGTTTTGAGATCTGCCCACTGCCGCATTCTCCCGAGGGTCTCATCTCTCGTTCGGCTCACAGCTATTCCAAGCCGCTGCTCACCCAGCTCCCGTGGGTGAACGGGGAGTTGATGCGCGCTGCAACCCCCTAAGTAACCCACGGACCCAGAGCTTATGTGCACTTGTGCTTTTCCCTGCTTTTTTTCTTCTTTATGTTTTTCTGGTTCTGCATTTCCAGAAGCATTAAATTGTCTGTGAACTATGGACAAATGTCATTTCTAATAGTTTTAGGGCCTGGAAACTTCTAGCAATAGTTAGAGCTTTTCCAGGCTCAGCATGTGTGTGTGAGTGGGAATGAGCTCCTGCAGGTCATCACTGTAATAGTAGTTAGGGGAACAACGTGGCAGGTGGCAGGTTAAGGGAGAACAGTGCTTTGGAAAAAGATTTGATTATTTTTTTATCTGTGGTATCACAATCAAATCAGGACCAAACACCTCATAGTAAGGTTCCTATCATTTTGTTCCTGACAATAAAACTGTGGGAGGAGTAATGAAAGGAGTTAGTGAAATTCCATTATTCTGGAGCAGTAATTATCCTATATCCAAGCTGACTTCATCACATTCCTCTTAGAGTCTGCTTATTACAATATGTGGATAATGATTATGATATGAATTATTCATAATTTATAAACCAGTTATTTATTTATTATTATTTATTCTCCCTGATTTCAATCTTTGTCTACTAAAATAAGTTCTCATCTGGATAGATGGCTCAGTTAAATGCACTTTCTGTGCAATCATGAGGCCCTGAGGAGGTTCAAGAGACTGTTCAGATTTTATCCCTAGAACCCTGTGAGGTGTTGGGTGTGGTTCACATGTCTGTAGCCCCAGTCCTGTGGGAAGCAGAGGCTGGAGAATCACTGTAGCGCATGAAAAATCAGCAAGTTCCCAGATCAGTAAGAGACTCCTGCTCAAGTAAGAGCAATGAAGGAGGACACCAGATGTTCCTCAACAGCTCCCCTGCAGGTGAGCACACCCACCACATGGTGAGCACGTGGATGCCACATGGGCACATGCGTATGCCCCCACCCCACACGGAAGTCATCAGATACAAAATAATTGTTAAAATACAGTCACATAATATCCCTTCATTGTTCAAAATCTTGACATATACTTTCTATATCTCAGATTAAAAATCAGGGTCATGGCCTGGGAGATGGCTCAGCAGTTAAAAGGTCTTTGCTTGCAAAACCTGACAACTGGAGATTATTCCCAGCACCCACATAAAGCACTGCATGCATCTGTGATCCTAATGCACTTACGACAATGGGAGGTAGAGGTGGAAGAATCTGAAGTTTGCCATGACATTTGCAGAGGAAACAGGCTCTAGACCCTATCTCAAAGAAGGTGGAACACAGAAATCTTGAGGTTGACCTGGATATGTCTACATGCTCCCCATGGCATGCGCGCCCACACACACACACACACACACACACACACACACACACACACTTGCAAATAAATAAGACTAAAACTCCTGCCTTTGCAATGAAGTTGGCATTTCTTTGTGCAGTGTTTATTGTATTCCCTCCATTGTCCCTGTCTGGCTAAAGAGTGGTCTAAGATTCTCACTATGAGCTCAAGGTCCCTCAAGCCAATGCAATTAGATAACCCATATGTCCAGTTCCCCTCACTTCTTGAGCCTCATCTTGTGTCTCCGTTCATTTCAGGCTCCTCCCTGGCATATGTGGTCTATTTAGACTTTCCTCTTTGATCTTTCAATATTGTACTCCTGGGTGAGATCATAATTAGATGTGCAGTATTAATATCTTCTTGATATATTGTCACATCCAACTTCCCAAAGTTCTGTTGAGTGTTTATTTTATTTTGTGCCCCAAGGAATTTGGTCTTTGTTTTTTAACTACTTATATATAATACCTTTGTGATAAAGACTCAGTTCAAGTCAAAAAACATCTACTCTTCTTTAACTTCCTACAAAAGTTCATTGAGAATGAGTGTTATAGCTCTTTAAATATTTTGTAGAATTTGCTAATGAATTAGGGCCTAGAATTTTCTTTGCTGAAATATTTTACTCATCTTATTTATAGACTAAAATTAAAAATTAGTCATAATTTCCTGAGTAGATATAAAGCTATTCAGTGAGTCTATTTCTTCTTGGATGTACTGTGGAAGCTCATACTATAAAGGAAATTTGTACATTTTTATTAACATCACAGTCATTATTGATATTTCTGCATTTCTCTTTTAGTATGAGAAGACATTTTAGTCCTGGTTCTCTTATTTCTGATATTGGTAGTTGTCGTTTCTATCTCTTTCCCATGGTCTTGTGGCAGGTATATCAGTTTTAGTGATTTTTCTTTAGAACAAGGTTTTATTTTTATGTTATTGATTTTCCTTGATTGCCTTCTGTTTTCTGAACATGCCCGATCTCATCTGTTTTCTGTTTCATTGTCCTCCCCTCTCTCTCTTTCATTTTCTTTTTTTTAATGTGTTGGGCTTTGTTTGTTCTTTCTCTAGTTTATATTTTTATTTGTTTCCTCATTTATATCCCCTCTGACATGTTCTTTCTTCATATATCCTCAAACCTTCTGAGCCTCTATTCAAAGTGATCATCTCTGTGAGGGCATGCCAAATGTCTAACATGCTACAGACACTGGATACTCGCCACTCTCCTGAACCTAATTCCCTCAATGGTACTTGTTACTTGTGTATGGTCTTTCCTTCACTAGAGTGTAAATCCCACCAAGGGAGGAATGAATCACTCTTTCTCCTACCCATTTAATTGTATCCTATGCATCTGGGATACATAATAGGCACTTAGTGAATATTTGTTCAAGGAACTTAATTTAAAAACCTGTAAGATATGCACGATTCTGTTGCCACCATTTAATCAACATAGTAACCAGCTACTAAAATGTCAAATTAAGACTTTTTATCTAGCCTGCATGATATAATTCCTTCCTCTTGTTGGTCATTCTGTGCCGGTTACTGTAGCTCAAGGATGAGCACAGCTCTGGCTCTACAAAGAGTAGTGTGGGCTGGAGCTCTTGCTGACCAGTGGGAGCATTTAGAGGTGAAGCTGAAATGTGGGAGGCTCTGTGTGCCATGCTGGGTGCTTGCATCCTTTCCCAGAGAACAATGGGAAGCCATTGCCGTTCTTAGGAAAGGAAGCAGTGTGATAAAATTTGCAAATATGAATGAACCAGATTACATAAATTATTCTCTTCAACTAGTATTTGTTGAGTGTCTGTTTTGTGTCAAGGACCGTTCTGTCTGCTAGAGGTATAGCACGAAATGAAGTCTTTATGAAATTTACAGTCCAGTGGAGAAGGCTAACAACAATCAGATAAAATAGAACACAATTTTAGGTGGTCGTGTAAATGCTTTAAAGAAAAATAAAGAGAAATAAAAGAATTGAGAACCATGGAGTTGGGGTAAGGCAGCATCCTTAGGAAGAAAGTGATATTTGAGCAGAGACATCAGTGAATGATCTTTAAAAGTATAAGACAGTCTAGAGAGTTCCACGCAGAAGGACAAGGTCTACTACATGCAGTGTTTATGAGGTAGGTGTGCTTTAGGAAAACCTAGGGTTCCAAAGGGAACTGGGATCCAGTGAATGCTAGGGAAGGGTGATGTGCAACAAGGATGGAGTGATAGATAAGAGTAGATGAAGACCCTTCAACGTCCGGAATGGTATCCAGCCCCCAGAAGGCAGTTAGTGTAGTGCTAGAAGGCACTGCACAGGCTGCCAGGGGAAAATGATCAACAACAGCTGGAGTAAACAGAGACCACTAACACGAAAAACAATCTGCGGTCATGAGTAGGCTGACCACACCCCCTACTGGGAGAGAACAGCAAACCAAGAAAGGAGCACTTGTGCAACGGAGGAGCCTGGGCCTGGGGGAGACAATCAACAGCTTTCAAATTCGGCCAATTTTCCACTTAGTGAGGGGGGTCCCTTGTCTGGAACTTGGGATTCAGAGCGATAATTACCGGATCCCATACTCCTGGGCTCCTGAGACAAGATGCACTGTGGGGGCAATTGACGGAGAGGCTACTAAAAATAGAATCTAGGTAATCCAGAAATGTGTATATTTGTTAACCTACACTGATCACACTCTCTGATGGAGATTGTGCTTGTATCTTTCAGGATGCAGTGAGAGAGCTGGGGACCATCTAACCCTACCAACCAACCGTAGGCCGATACCTGAGATTCTGGCAAGAGAGGAGCCACCACAGTCATAACGTGGAGGATCCATATGGAATCCCACAGAGGACGGGAGGAACGAGGGACCCACAGCCACAGACATTCAATCTACACAGGATAAGCCAGTGAGACAGAAACCAACAATCTTTGACACAAAGACCCCAAAACTCCCAACCTTAAAGAGCCATAATACTCATCCACCACGACTCAGGGACCTATGCGGAAGAGGGGGAGGAAAGATTGTAAGAGCCGTGGTGGGGGAGACTATCCAGAAGCATGGCACCCTTCGATATCAACACACTTGGGACAGGAGGACCGGGTTGAGTACTAGGCTATCCAGGGTCCCCTGCCACAAGGACTGATCCAGACGGCCCACGGAGGAGGACATCCAGTTGATTGGGGATGGGGAGGGGGGCATTGGGGAATTGGGGATAACAACTCATTGTTTGCCCACTGAATAATGTAACTCATTATGGACAATAAATATATATTTAAGAAAAAAAATGAGACATTGTTGGAGCATTCACATCAGAGAAACAATGAGATCTGATTTGCTCTTCAGGATACCATAAATGGATGAATGAAGAATAGACTATGGCAGAGCAAGGTGGGAAACAGTAAATCAGTCAGGAGACTACTGCCATAGATGAGGCAGAAGACTGGGGGGTGAGAAATGTCCGAAGTGGAACTGACATTATTTGCTAATGGATTTGGATGTGAAGTAAAGGAATCTTAGATTTCTGAGTTTGGCCTGAGCAATTAATCAATGCTGCTATCATTTTCTGAAAAGAGGAAGATTGCGAAGGGAGTTGTAATGAATTGTGCCCCCTCCTACTTCTTGTGTTGAAGTTCTATCCACAAGATGACTGTTATTTGGAGTTATGGCCTTTCGGGAGGGAATTGAGGTTCAATAGTGTCATAGGATGGGGTCTAATCCAATATGGCTGGTGTCCTTATAATAGAGTGACAACAGGGATGTGTGCACACCAAGAAAAAGCTTTGCAAGAAACAGCATAAAAAGTAGTTATTTCAAGAAAAAGATCTCAAGACAAACTAACCTTCTGGCACCCTAATCTTGGCATTTCAGCCTCCAGGACTATCAGATTTTCTGGTGTTTAAGTCTTCCAACTTTATTTTGTTACGACAGCCCCAGAAATCTAACACATGAATGATATGGTAGAAAAGCAATGAAGAGTTGTCTCTTTTACATGTTGAATTTGAAGTTCCTGCTGCTGCTTCAAACAGAGGGTGAATAGGCAGATATATAAATATTCCTGAAGCTGAGAGAGATGTTGAGGCTAGAGATACAATGGAAACTCAGCAACAGAAAGATAACATTTGCTATTTGGGAACTGTGGTGGTTCAATACAGGTGTCCCCCATAAATGTAGGTGTTCTGGATGCCTGATCCACAGCTGATGGCAATTTTGGAATTGGAACCTTGTTGAAGGTGTGCTTCTGGGGGTGGCCTTATGGGTGTTACAGTCAGCTTTCCCTTGCCAGTGTTTGGCACACTCTCCTATTGCTGTTGTCCACCTGATGTTGGCCAGAAGGTGATGTCCAGCCTCTGCTCATGCCATTGTGTTCCCTGCCATTATGGAGCTTCCTCTCAAGTCTGTAAGCCAAAATAAAACCTTTCCTCCCCTCAGCTTGCTTTTGGTCGAGTTCTTTTTTTTTTTTTTTCTGCCAGCAATGAGAAAGGAACAGGAACACATGTTCTCCTTTCTTTATGTTTCCGTGGGGATTCTATTAGTTTTATAATCCTGACATCTCACTTGTTTCTTTGTCCTTCTCCCTCCCACCAAGGAAGGAACAGAGAAATAACTGCTTAGTCAATCTAGGAATAATAACTCAGTATTCATAATTCATTCATTGTTTTCATGTAGTTTTGGGATCTGTGTACATATAGAATATACATATTTCAATTTTCCCTGATGTTTTTCATGGTCCAGTTTGTATTAGAAGAGACCTTTGTCTGCACAAATGTTTGTCTCTGACTTAGCCAAACCCTCCATTACAACTACTGTAAAAGCAAATAAGGATAACATTTTAATCTTTTTTTTTCAAATTTTATCACTATCTTATAAATAATTCTGAGTTTCAAAATTGACTAGGTAGGGTCACCTATTGATGGAGAAAATAGCAGGGCAAAACATAGAAATGTGGAACATTCCAACCAACATCCAGGGAGCTGGAAGAACACCCATCAAAGGAGATTTTAAAAATAAGGTTACACGCAAACTAGGGGAGTATGGGGTCTGGAAGCCAAGTAAAGAAAATCTTTTTAAAAGGAATAAATCATTTGTTTGGAAACTTGCCGGCAGGTTGTGAAATGGTTGGGCTGGTGACCGCTCCTTCTGGCTAAGCCGTGCCAGGGAACTCCTTTCAAAGAGAAAAGCCACAATTCCAGTTGGCTTTAGTGGAGCGAGGACATCAACACAGCCTTCTTACACATCCAACCACTAGACACTTCTCTCCAGAGGGGTGACCACTCATCGTGATTTGCCTGGGAACTGGGGCTTCTTGGCATGCAGTGTTTTTAGTCCTAAATCAAAGAGGCTAGGTGAGACTAGATGGAGTTAGCCACCTTATCTTCAAACACTTAACCCTACAAGCACATGCTTAATACTTGGATGTGCACAATCACACAGCATCACTGTCACACCAGTGTAATAATGATCTTGCTCCTCTGTTGACAGTGTATTCTTCTTGGTAATATGTGGAGGTGGATCCGGGAAGAGTGAAGTACGGTAAACAAAGAAAGTGATGGGCTCATCCATGCTCAAGGAGTAAGGAGACTGTATCGGTTACTTTCTCATTGCTGAAACAAAATACCCAACCAGAGGCAGCCAAGGGAAGGAAAGAGTTATTTTGGTTTAGAGTTCCAGAGGGTAGAGTCCATCATGACAGACAAAGAATGGCAAGTGCAGGAAGCTGGCATCACATCAGCATGGGAGAAGTAGAGGGAAAGAACAGGGAGAAGGGCTGGATCATGAAATCTCAAGGCCCAATCCTAGTGACACTTCCTGCTGCAAGGCTCCACCTCTGAAAGGTTCCACAACCTTCCCGATCAGTGCCACCAAATGGGGATCAAGTATTCAAGCATAGGAGACTATGGAAGACACTTTACCTTCAAACTTCCACAGAAACCCACGACAAGCCTATTTGTGCTTGCTTGTGCTAAAGATGATGGTGTTCTTATGCAATGCTCTGGTAGGAAGGTGGAAAGAAGCATGGATTCCATAAGATGTGCTCATATGTCACACGCAGGGTAAACTGGTAGTCACGTAGCAAAGCAGAGAATATAAGAAATTTGATATTTGGGACAGAAAATGATGAGGAATGATGTGAATGTGTAAATGTTGGAGTCTGGGGTCACTTAGAATACAGCCAGCCTACATTCAAGAGGAGGAGAGATAGAATGCACATCATGACTGTGGAGAAGACACTTGCTTTTGCTAACCATTGAATAATGGTGTGGTAGGATGTTTCTCATGTCATTATCATATGCTGAAGGGAGATTTAAGATTTACAAAATGTCTTCTTCCCATCAGCTCTGTACAACATGTTATGGGGTAGGAAAGGTAGTAATAGGGGCAAGTGTAGGTTGGTCTGGTGCATGTGTGTGGGCATGAATGTCAGAAGACTACCTTGGGAATGGTTTCTTTTAGGCACTATCTACCTGTTTAAAGCCAGGGTCTCTTATTAGCCTAGTACTCCTCAATTTGGCTGTTCCGAAATCTCTACGATCTGATTATCACCCCTCTCCAAGTCTGGGATTACAAACCTGTGTCACCATACCTAGCTTGAATTAAAGATCCTCATGTTTTGCTGACAAAGCTATCTCCCCAGCCCTAGTGTTTTTATTCTGATGTGATATTACCTATGGCCAAACCATTATATCATTCCTATTTTATAAGAATATGGATAGCTGGCTACATGGGCCAAGAGGTCAAAGAGACAGACCTAGAACCCTGAGTCCAAGAGTCCTGAGATCTGGAGAGGAAATAACAAAGAAGTCATTAAAGACATTCTCTTTGGAGAAGTTGAAGTAGGAACACAATGACTCAATTACACAGAAACACAGTGGTAAAAGACTGGCGATAATCCACAATTGTAGCTTTCACAGCTCAGCTCTACTTAAAAGTGGAGTATACTGTGCTGTATTCAAGGACCACAAGCAAAGCATGTACTTACCATTATTGTTGACAAAGGATGTGCTAAGGAAGAAGCCTGGTTCTGTGCTTGAGTTCCACGGGGCCATTGAGGTTAGTCTGCTTCTTCTTCCTCTCATACACCAACTGGAGTGAGTAGCTAATTAGAAAGTACAAGAATAGTTCATCCTCTTACTAAGGAGGTGATGTTTTGCTTGGGAAGTTTCTGCTACTTCCACTATTTTCCTTTAGCCCTTCTATCTGTAATGCATTAAGATAGAGGCAATGCAATGGGTTCCATGCAAGGATTTGAAAGCCATGCGTTCCTCGTGGAGATGTTGAGGATATCCCTAAAGGTCACAAAATCTTGCAGAGACCTTGGGAAAATGGTTTTTTAATTTCTTTTAAGATCAAGCTTTACTTGTTTCAAATTTTGTCTAGCTAAAGCCTTGATTTTCAACTCTTTTCATTTTGGAATTTAAATTTAATTGGATAATAGACTAGTCTAGTAGAGTACTATTCTGATGTCAGACTTCTGGAGAGCATCCACTCACTAGGTCTGTGACTCTGGTAAAGATAATTAAGCTTGTTGTGCCTCAGTTTCCTCAAGCATAATCTTAAGAAAACAATGGTTTTTACCTCCTGCAGTAGCTGTAATGATTAAATCAATTCATCCATGCTTAGCTCTTGAAACATGTTGAAAACCTGGTTAACATAAAATCCCTCTTAGGTAGTAGTATGGTTGTTTTGATACAGTTGGTATTTCATATTGCACATAATACAGACTGGGAAATGACAAACTATTCTTGTTTTAAACATGTACACTTAAATGAGAGAAGAAGTTTACAATAGTAATGAAGGAACCACTAAAAGGTCATGTTTTTTTAAGGCCATGTTTAGAATACTGTTAACACTCAGGGTTGCTGAGGTTAATGGATCTGAGCAAGGACGATCAATGAGGATGTGTGATTTGGATGGATGATCTCAGGGGAGACTTTGAATAAATGATATTTGGAGGAAAATAAGTGAGCAGTATTAGAATCATATTAATTACATAATCTCCCATTCTTTGTGACTGCATGTGTCTTATGGGGAAGGGCTGTGCTATTTTCCATTAATTCATGATTCTTTTGAAACATTCTGTCACCTTACCTTTTTTGTGTGGTATGGGTCAAAAGTGCAGTTAAAGTGCAGTCACTTATCACTATGACAATACCAGGTTACTCATATTGGCTTGCTGTTTTTGCTGTCATTTCAAAAGCGAGTTTTCACTATCAACTCCTCTTTAAGGAAATACAAGAGTCAATTAAAGAAAACAACACGGGCTCTTCTTGGTGAAAAGTAAGGCATTTCTTAAGCTGTGAGCATTGCTTACCTCATTTACTCTGCCCAGATTCCACCATCCAGCAGAATGTGTAATTCAACAATAGCATTTCTTCCCATATCTGAAATTTTGCTGCCTCCCCCCCCCAATTTTTAGCTTATACTTCTTCAGAAGTTGTAAAGGCCAGTTTCCACTTTTAGTCTAGTGACAAATAACTTTTAGCCCTTATTTGTCAAAATTTTTGCATATTGGGTGCCTTGTTGTATATGTTAATATGTTGTTCTACAATACATTGAATTTTTAGAACTTTTCATAAATCTAAAGATAGTCTTAGTCCATGAAGCCTACAATCTCAATACTTCTAAATATTCTATGGTATTCATTATGGAAGTCCATCAACAACCAGCGGGGGGGGGGGGATGTGCTGTCTATGTAAAAACTCGCCTTCCTAAAATTGTGGTACATTTACATGATGGAATTCTATTCAGCTGAAAGGAAAAAAGATGACATAATTAAATTTAAAGAAAAGTGGACTGACTTGGAGCAAATCATACTTAATGAACTCACACAAGATCAGAGAGTCAAATGTCACATTTCTCTCTGTCCTATGCAGTTCCTACCAGACAATGCTTACACTCTAAGCAAACCTGACAGGCAAATTAAGAGACTATAAAAGTTGATGGAAGGAATGGGTAGGGGAGAAATCAGAAGGTGGGGGGACATATGCAATAAGCTAAATCAATAATGAATCAAAACCATAAAATCCTTAATTTCATACAGCAAACTCTCAAGGAAGCTGTGGCATTGCCCAGTAAGAGGGGCCATGAACAAGAGAGGAATCCTAACCCCATGAAAAACTCATCAGACCTGGTACTCCCTGTCTCAATCATTGGTTCCTTCCCATACTGAACTATTGATCAAAGAGATCCATGAAGTCCCCAAAACAAGCCAGGCTTCTATCAAAGCTCTTGAATACA
>PVHP010037731.1:0-17361 GCA_004024765.1 Zapus hudsonius
CTCCTCCTCCTCCCTTGAGACAATGTCTTGCTATATAGCCCAGGCTGGCCTTGAACTCTCCCTCCTGGCTCAAAACTCTCAAGTAAGGTAGTCAGCTAAAGACAGAGACTTAAGGAGAACATGGATGTCACCTTGTGTCATAGTCAACCAAATGCCGCTGGGATGAATCTCCAAACCAGGCACAGTTATGGGAGGAAAAGATTTAGTGAAGCTACAGATCCAGGAGAAGTTCTATAATGGTGAAAGAGGCTGGCTCCCTTTCACAGGTCCAAGCAGAGAGAGAAACTCATCATTAACACCACACACCAGCAAACAGGCAGGGGGGTCCAAGGGAGAGAAATTTACTTCCCTTTTATATAGCCTTAGGGTAGGGGTCTTACAACCCTATCTCAGACTTAGTGGTTTCCTGAGTCTCTGGAATTTCCTTCCTGCACTGCCCACACAGAAAGAGAAGTTCATTTGTAGCTTCTCTGAGCTTCTATACATCTTGCTCCCTACTGAGAGGCTGACTTTCTGTAAACATCCTCAGAGATCCACCCAAGATAATTAAAAAGATCAAGTTGACAACAAAACCTAACCGTCACACCTTGCCTGCCCTAGCAGGACTAGAACCCATGTCTGATCCACTCTCCTTGCTCCTATTCTCTATCACAAGTATTGCCAACCAACTTTACAGATGGGGAAGCTGAGCACGGAGAGGGAAACTGCTGTGCTCCAGGCCCTTTAAGCACTCATGCAGCTCTGCTGAATATTGATCCATCTGATAGAAACACACTCTACCAGCTCCCCAAAGGTCCGGCAGTAATTTAGGAAGGATTGAGCTGTTGGTCCGTGGGGGTGGAAGCTGTATAGATGCACGGGTCAGCTTTTCCCTGTGGCCCCAGCCAGTCAGGCCTTTGTGGCTAGGAGAGCAGTATAAGCAGAAGCCAGGGAGTGCCTGCCTTTAGCAAACTGGAAGCCAGTAGATTTCAATGAGCCCCTCTGTGCTGACCCTGTGGCGCTGACCTGTTCTCTCACCCTCTGCTCTGTCCTGGGCCTGGCAACTCCAGCTTAGGGATGGTCTCAGCACTCCTAAAGCACACGGTGAGGCTTGTCCTCCCGCCTAGCACCTGTAACAAATTTTTTATTAAATATTTTTATTTATTTGCAAGGAGAGATAGATGAGAGAGAGAAACACAGAGAGAGCGGGGGGGGGGGGGAGAGAAAATGAGAATAAGCATGGGCATGTCAGGGCCCCATACCACCACAAACAACCTCCAGACACATGCATCACTTTGTACATCCGGCTTTACGTGAGTACTGGGACATTAAGCCCAGGCCTTCAGGCTTTGAAAGCAAGTGCCTTTAACTACTGGCTGAACCATCTCTCCAGCCCACCTGCAACAATTCACCTCAGAAGAGAGAGAGAGGGGGGGGGGGCGGGCCAGACAGTTATGTCAGGGGGTTGGAACAAAAGTGGTCTTGGCACTGCTGCTTGTAAGGAAGAGGTGCTCTGTTAGCGTATCCTCCTCCAGCACTGTACACAGATTCTGATGCAGCCGTCCCAAGGCTTTAAAAATAAACACTGTGAAAAGAAAATGTGATGGCCAACGACCTTTATAGCAAATATTAGAAATATTATGTTATGCAAGGAGTGCTGGGGAAGCAGCAGGACATACAGTATGACCCCACTGAAATCATTACCCAGCCTTGACACACTCCTCCACTGGCTCCCTCCCTCCACCCTGTTGGCCAGGCCAGCAGTGGGGGAGGTGGGTGCACTATCTTGGGACAGGGATGAGATCACTGGAAGGCTGGCTGATTTAGAACTGGGTAACTTTTTCCACCCATATGGCTCTCAGAGACTTCTGCACTGCCTCATAAACCTTGGCATCAGCCTCAAGGGGTGGCCGTGGGCCCCTCCCCAGTGTGGAGATGGGAGCCAAAACTGGATGGGGTGTGGGATAAGACTGAAGTTGAAGTAGAATAGCACAGTGGGAGTGAAGGGGCTCCAGAATCCAGCTGGGGCTCAATAAAAACTTTGTTTCCGGCAGATCTAGGTGCTCTGAAGAACCCCAAGAACCAGCAGGGTCCAGGCAGTGAATTTTGTAAATGCAGGAATATCCTAGGGGACAGCCACCTTGCTAAGAGCAGAGCTGGGCTTCTGGCAGGGCCCCTAACACCTGCTGTGTCTGGGGATTCCAGTTGCCAGCCTGGCTCTCCTGGAGGGGATCCCTGTTTTGGCCAAAACCCCAGCGTAGTTACAGAGGGAAGCATTCTTGGCTGGGCAGGGATCGGGGGTCCATTTTTAGGTCAGTACAGTTCAGTTCGGTCTCCTCACCCTATATTTCCAGCCACAATGTCTCGTCAAGGCATCGGAGATCCAGGCTGCAGCTGCCAATGAATTTACAATGTGTCTCAATCTGAGTTCTGACACATCTCTGGGTCTTTGCCTAGGCATTTGTCCCAGCCTAACTTCTTTCTTCTCTCTAGCTGCCCTTGTCCTCTCCCTACACCTGACCTAAGTCACCTACGTCAGGTGTCATCCCCAAGTCAGTCTCCATTGTGCCATGCTCACCTGAAGCCAGGGACTGGATCCAGGGAAAGTCCAGGACATGTTGTCTGAGCGGAAGGGCAGGACCTAGAAAGGATGGGACCAGGAGAGGGCCAACTGTGTGCTCAGTGCTAGGACTTTCAGGGGTAGCTAGGAACCTCAGGCCTCTCAGACCCTGTCACACACAGCTTCAGAACATGGCATGGGACATCCTGGCCTGGGCTCGGTAGGCAAGGAGCAGGAGCTGGGCAGAACCGGAATGGGCAGGAGCCCTCCTCACCCTGGGCCTTTAGCAGCAGGGTTGGGAATGGAATTCTCCAGTTGAATGGAGTTGTTCCTGGAAAATCCCCACAAGTCCTTTCAGCAGTGTGCTTTGTGCTTGACTGGCTCCTTCAGAACTGGAGGGGCAGGGCACTTTCTGCTTGCTGCTGGGCCACTCAGTCAAAGTCCTTGCTTTCTCTGGATGTTGAGGACTGGACTCTAGCAGAACTAAAGTGGGGATTGACACATGTATTGAATATCCACTGCCAACCTCACCAAATTCTCTCAGCCATGTTGAAAAGCAGGGGCCAAGGTTCCCATATGAGAAGGAAGTATTCAGGGGTGCCAAGTGGCTCACTCAAGGTCACATAGCTGCATCAGGATTGGCACCCCCAGGTACTGAGGGACACACAGTTTAGGTCTTCCTTCCTTACTCATAAATCTCCAAAAGGATAGTGGGCTAAGATGCTACTTCCAGTTCAGCACCACCTGACTGAGGCCTGGCCCCTGGCCCTGTGCCTGTCACTCTCAGAATAACCCCACTGGTTCTGGGCATGGATTGCAGGCCATCACCTGGGACCTATTTTTGTCTTTAGGGTAATAAGGAAGTCTCACCTTGTGCAGGAATCACTTGGGCAAGGCTGAAAGAGGTAACCCCTACCCCAACTGACCTTGATGTCCTGCTGGGAAATGAGGAAGGCCTGGCTCAGCCACACTTCCCTTCTCTCTTCTGTCCTCACCACTTCCCAGAATCCAGCATGCTATCATCTCGGCAGCCTGAGCTTCCATATACACGTGTGCCATGGCCAGGGATCCAAAAGCATCTCCATTTAATTTTAGGGTTCAATGTCAAATCTTATGCACGTGTATATCTATAAAACAAGTCCATTTCCTGCAGCTCCAATTAGAGGATTCTAGAATCCTGGCATTCCAGTATCTAGAACTTGATTTTCAGAATCTAGGGCCTTATACTCCTGTTAGGCAGTGACTGGTGGCATTTAAGGAGATGTGAGTGCACCCATATGTATTCTCAAAGATAAAATATAGTCTTGGGGGCTGGAGAGATGGATTAGTGGTTAAGGCATTTACCTGCAAAGCAGAAGGACCCGAGCTCAATTCCCCAGTACCCATGTAAAGCCAGATGTACAAGGTGGCACAAGCATCTAGAATTCATTTGCAGTGGCTGGAGGCCCTGATGTGCCCATTCTCTCTATCTGCCTCTTTCTCAAATAAAAATAAATAAATAAATATTTTTAAAAAATATAATCTTGGGGGGAGGGCTGGAAAGATGACTCAGTAGTTAAAGGCACTTGCTTGCAAAACCTGATGGCCTGGGATTCAATTCCCTAGTACCCATGTAAAGCCAAATGCATAAAGTGGTGCATGTGTCTGGAGTTCATTTGCAGACACATGCACTCCTGCCTAGGAGGCCTCAGGTGCCCATTCTTTCTCTCTCTCAATAAAATATTTAAAGAATATATTGTCAGGAGTCGTGGACCTGAAATCATTTCTAGAGAGAGTACAGCCTGTAGATACATAGAAGGGCACCCCAGAAGACTTGTGGCTCATACTGTTAAAATAGATATGCCTGGGGGTATTGGGGGAGGGAGGAAAAGGCATCATGTCCTAAGACTGGACGCAAGTGGTGGCAAATGACTGCCTAGTGCTGAGAAGCCCAGGTGGGACAGTTAAGAGTTCAAGGCCAGCCTTGATTACTCCTATTTTTAAAAAAACAACAAACAAACCTGAAAATAAGTCTGATGTTTAAAAAGTTACTATAACAACAAAAATTAGAATGACTGCACCTGTGATAACAGTAATAATAGTAGCTGTGACATTGGGTCAATTAGGTGTTCATCCTGTGCTGAGTTGGGGCCCATTTGAACAATCTCAGTGAACCCCCTAAGATGCTTTTCCCTGGGGGAGGATGGGAAGTGGTCTATGGGATGAACTCTGTAAATGTGATTGGGATTTACAAGGTCTGTGGTGCATGCAGAGGTGTGTGCTCTCTCTACTGCATGGCAGGGCAGGGACAGTGGGGCTGACCCCTTGGGGATGCCGTCAGGGAGCTGGCCAGGCCAACTGAGCTAGCCCTAGTCCACTTGGCCCTACTCTTCTAGGCGTTGGGGCTGGAAATAGCAGCGGCTCAAGAGCTGACAATCAAAGGGCAGCTAAAAAAAGGCCCCTCAGTCTGGGCTGTGTCACACATGGCTCGAAGGGCCTATTTTGGGGGAGAGGGTGCCGACGTGCCAATGGAAAATCCATAGGGCGGGAGTCTCCAAAGGTGAGGGCCCATGTGCCTCCCTCTCCCCATTGCAGCTCTTACACACGCATGCACACGCACATACAAGATGTATCCTTTGGCCTCCTTCTCATCTGTTGGACCCTCATCCACAGCCTGGGAAAAGACAAGGGAAACTGACGCTCAAAGAGCTCAGGTAGGATCGAGGATGCAGGTGACTTGCTAGAGTCCTTGACTAGCATTCATGAAGTCCTGGCTTTGATCCCCAGCACTGCATAGCTGGGTGTGGTAGTTCATGCCTGAAACTCCAGCGGGAGGTAGAGGACTAGAAGTTAACGGTCATCCTCTGCTACTCTGTGAGTTCAAGGCCAACCTGGGATACATGAAAAAAAGAACTCAAGTGACCTGCCCAAGGTCACACAGGAGTGTTTCCCCACCCTAGGCCAGTGTTATTTCCTAGAGCCAACCCTTGACTGTTCTCCGAAGAGGCAAAAACTCTGAGAGGGAAACAACGGAGGTGTAATGGAGGTGCGTTACAGGTCAAATGGGTAGGGACTGAGAATAACACAGGAAAGAAATCCCATGAGAACCCCCTAGCCAGTTCCGGAGGAGACTGCTTGACCGCAGGAGAGGTGCTCTTGCAAGGATCCCAGCCCCCACCCACCCTGTGACCATCTGATTCCTTCTGCTTGGGTCCCCAGAGGTTGGCAGCCTCTGCCAAGTTTCCAAAGAACGTGTCAGATAAGGGGCTTGTGCTCATGACTCTCCTCCCGCCACTATCTCTGACCCTACTGCCACCACCAAGAGGGCAAGAATAGAAATAGCTTGATGAGAGGCACCATGCAGGGGCATCACAACTCAGACAAGTCTCCAGTCCCCTCCCTATCAATGCCAGCCCCCACCTAGCTGCCCGCCCAAAGTCCCACAAAGCTCCTGCCTCAGCCAGGGCTCCTGCACTGGCAGAGATCTATGTGCCTGGGCCTGCTGTCCACCACGATCTGGAGTATCTCTACAGGCCCATAAGCAGGGTGAGGTGGCACAGCAATGCCCGAAAGCAGGAGTGACAGCCAGGTGGAGCCTCTCCTCAGGCTAGGGCATAACCACAGCCTGGCCCAGCTTTTTTTTTTTTTTTCCAGGTAGGGTCTCGCTCTAGTCCAGGCTGACCTGGAATTCACTGTGTAGTCTCAGGGTGGCCTTGAACTCATGGTGATCCTCCTACCTCTGCCTCCCGAGTGCTGGGATTAAAGGCGTGCACCACCACACCCAGCTCTGGCTCAGTTTTTGAATGTCTTTGAAAATGCTAACTCTGTCAGCAGTGATTCAGATGGGGTGAGGGTCCCCACATCCCATGTGGAGGGGTCCCTGGGGTGTGATCACAGATAAGGGGACATGTTGTGGCTGATTTCCTTGTTCTTGTGACACTCTTGCAAGCTTACCACAACAATCTGAAGGAAGAGGCTGTTGTCATGGAAACCATGGTAAATGAACGTCACTGTGACACTAAAAGGAAAGAGGCCCAGAGAGCCTTGTCCCCAAGGTCCTGAGTCACTGGGACACCTAGGCATAATGAAGGCAGCTGAGTTCCCTGGTCTCCTAACCAGTGGCCCCTGTAGCTCTCACAGCTTGACTCAGCACACAATCAGCCCCCAGCTCCCCCTCCCCTGCCCCTGTCTCTGCTCCAGTTCCTTGCTTTCCCCATTTGCCCCTGTTCTCAGCTGACTCTTCCCTTGAGCCCTCCAGCCTACCTCCTGTCCCCTCATGTCACCTACCTACTCAAAAGGCAATGGCTAGGTGAGCTTGCATCCTCACAGGCATGATCACACTACACAGGTGAGATCAGAGCACATGCTTACCTACCCACAGGCTCACACACCTGACAGAGTCATAGAGCCACCAAAGGGTTTCTGAAGCCCACTGTCCCAACACTAACCTTGCCAAGTAGGTTCTCACCACCCCTACATCCTTTGGGTCCTGCCACACCTCTGATATCCTCTCAGTGTTAATATGGCAGCCCAAGCATCAGGATGCCTAGAGGTGAGGGCATAGACAGAATTTCTGCCCTGTAATCTAACCTAGAACCCTGGAATAGTTGTATGTAGTGGGGGAAATTTCTCTGGGGTCCCAAGATTGTTTTGTTCTTTGGGGGTGAGGGCCAGACTGACCTCAGGGCCTCTTGCTTCAAGAGCTCTATCGCTGGGGCTGGAAAAAGTTTAAAAATATCTTCATGTTTACATTCTTTCCAAACCCGCCTCCCAAGCCTCAGTGCTGGGTCCCTTTGATCTGGCCCTGTGCCTCTGGAAGGGGCATGGGAGAGGGGGATCATGAGCCACACCTCTCCAGCCCAGTCAGAACCCCCTAAGACCCCTCAACACCACAGAACTGGGGAGAGCCAAAGATCTGGAAAGGAGCCCAGGCCAGTGGCCCAGCCAGGCGGGATGGGTGTTGGAGCTGGGCCCTTCTCCACACTTCTTCCTCAAGGCGTGTGCCTTAGGACCTCTAGAGAGTGAGGGTGGGGCCTGCAGGCATTTGAGGTAAGCTGGGGAAATTCACAATTATCCAGTTCCTACAGTGTGCCTGGCTCTATGGTAAATGCAATTTGCAAGGATTATCTCATGTAATTCTCCCAACTGTGCACGCACGAGTGTGTGTGTGTGTGTGTGTGTGTGTGTGTGTGTGTGCGTGCATGTGTGTACATGTGTATGTGCCACAATATACAAGTGGAGGTCAGAAAACAATGTTGGCTATCAGTCCTGGCCTTCCATCTTGTTTGAGACAGGGTCTCTTGTTCACCACTGTGTACATTAGACTAGTTGGCTGCAAGCTTCCCAGGAGTCTCTGTCTTCAGGCTAGGAGCATACCTTAATACACTCAGCTTTATGTGTGCTCTAAGGATTCCAACTCAGTTTCTCACAGTTGTCCACCAATCACTTTACCCATGGAGCCATCTCCTCAGCCCAGAATAACCTCATTTTTTTGTAAACAAGTAAACCAAATCAGAGAGATGAAGTGATTTATCTGTGAACACTTGGCAAAGATGAGGCAGGGTGAGGGTGGCATGCTCTTCTACTAATGAGTCACAGATTATCCCCCAACTTTACCTTATGTGAAACACTGTAGATCCTGCCTGTAACAGGAGGCCCGACTCACTAGCTCGAATCCCTACAGATCTCCACAGACTCTATGCCAATGTGTGACTCTCCTTCTGTGATCCAGCCAAACTACACTTCTGACCCTCACCTTCCCCTCTAGAGTAGGGTGAGAATCACAGGAGAATTGACTCACTAGCTCGAATCCCTACAGATCTCCACAGACTCTATGCCAATGTGTGTCTCTCCTTCTGTGATCCAGCCAAACTACACTTCTGACCCTCACCTTCCCCTCTAGAGTAGGGTGAGAATCACAGGAGAATTGACTCACTAGCTCGAATCCCTACAGATCTCCACAGACTCTATGCCAATGTGTGTCTCTCCTGTGATCCAGCCAAACTACACTTCTGACCCTCACCTTCCCCTCTAGAGTAGGGTGAGAATCACAGGAGAATTCTATGCTCACAGATGCTCAGGCAGACTGAACTTTCATGCTGGTCATCAGCTCTAGCTGGGGTACAATGAGTTGCCTAGGTCCTGGAAGCAGGAACAGGTATCTTCATGTGTTCTGGCTTCCTGTTGTCTGCTTTTTCCTTCTTTCCTACCCGTCTGCTTACCAACCCACCATCCTTACACTCACCAACCCACCCACCCACCATGCACCTACCCATTCATCTACCCCCTCACCAACCCAGCTGCTCATCTATCCAGCTACCCATCCATTCTCCACTTAGCTCCTCACCCCTCTGCCTAGCCATCTGTCTAGAACAAGGATCCAGTGAGAAGGAAGGTTACGGCTCAGGTGCTGCATGAATCTGGGAATGTCCCTCCTTCTCTTTGTGATCCATCTTCCCACCTTTACCAGAAGGAGCTGTCTGAGTGACCTTTAAGGCCCTCTGGGGAGATCTTGAGGGAGCAGAGACTATCTGAAGACTGCAGATACTTCTAGAGAGGTCACATGGACCTCAGCCACACAAGTCTAATTTTGCTCTGGTTACAAGACTCCCAACTATGGTTCTTAACATTCAAGATCTTCCACTAGAAATGGGGCCAATATTCCACTCCAGCATGCTGATGGGGAGATTAGAGGAAATGCTACTTTGGAAGAGCTTTGCACTTAAAGATATCTTGCGTGGGTGAAGGTTAAGCAAAGGTTTGGGGAAGTCCTATTTGGGCTGGGCTAGTCAGTGGGATCTCTGCAAAGAGGTCTGCCTCTGAGTCCAGAGTGACTGGGACTGGTTTCAGAGTCCATTTGCAGATTCCCCCTGGCCAGCAAGGATGTCCTCCCTGTCTCCCTTGGCTGGGCTTGGCCCCTATCCAGCAGTGGAGAGATTATCTCCTAAAAATAGGGCTGGGCCCCACCAAGTTTGTTTTCTCTCTTCCCGTGATTTACCATCATCAGTTCAGGGTGCCTGGGACAGCAAGTCTCACCCTGGCTCCCCAGAGACTGTTAGAAAGGCACACATGGAATCAGTCTGTCTGTGGTCAGTCTAAGGGCAGGGATTACAGATCAGTCTGGAGGTGTGGTCAAGGCACTGGAGACATGGCTTAATCATGGGCAAGAGGCAGGGGCTCATCTGGGGTAGGGGTACCCCAGAATGACTTGTTGGAGTCTCTTGTCTCATCCCATGGTGTTCATTTGAGTGACTTTTTGTAATTGTTCCCTCATGCTCACTCATCTGTGTGTGAGACCCATACATTACTGCAGTGACCTTCCAAGGTCTGTGGCTTGTGAGCTCTGGAGACCCAAAGAAATGAACCACTTTGCTTTTGGCCCCAAGATCTCACTAAAAGCCTACACAGCTGGGTGTGGTGGTGCACGCCTTTAATCCCAGCACTGGGGAGGCAGAGGTAGGAGGATCACCATGAGTTCAAGGCCACCCTGAGACTACATAGTGAATTCCAGGTCAGCCTGGGCTAGAGGGAGACCCTACCTTGAAAAAAAAAAAGCCTACACAATGCCCTCATGTTCTTCTCCATAAGGAACACAAGTCTTGTCCCTCAAGCTTCCGGATGAGATGGGGAAGGTGTGAAGGAGCACTAGTGTGTTCACTTGTAGTTCATGGGTGGGTGCATAGACTTGATATAGCCATCCTTCAGGGCCCAGCCTGGCTCTCTGAGGCTTTATTATTGGACTAGGAGCTGCCATTTAAAGTACTCTCATGGGTATCTTCTGAAGTCAATGTTCCAGCTCTGGGGACATGTCTGGTGATAGTGCCTCCACCCTAGTAAGGTGAAGGTTTTTACTCTGCCTTGGTCCCCAGTAGATCTTGGATACTGGACTCCTTCTCAGTGAGTTGGAATGAAACTAAACAGAAGCCAGGCTTCCAGCTGGGGCTGCCTCCATCTCTCACACGGCTGCCTTCAGGGGCATGCTGTCAGCTGGCTGATCCAAGTCCTTCTTCCTTGCCAGGGCCAGGTGGGTGAAGATGAGGATGAGGAAGAAGCCTGAGGGACCCAAGAGGGATAGATCAGCCCTCAGAAAAGGTGAGGGATGGGCCCCTCACTAAAGATGTCCCACTGTTGGTATTGGCTTAATAAAGAGACAACACAGTGAATTCCAGACCAGCCTGAGTTAGAGCGAGACCCTATCTCGAAAAACCAAAGGGAAAAAAAGGAGATGACATTTCCTAGATAGAATTTCTAAAGCTTGGCTGGGTATGACTCCTGAGTGCTTGGTCTGCTTTGTCCCTATTTCACCAAGGCTATCCCAGCACACCCCAGCCTCCAAAGGCCCCTTCTTGGGAGGCTGAGAATAGCAAGTTCAAAGCCTTCTTGGGCTATAGAATTAATTCCAGGCCAGCCTTGGTGACTTTGAGACCCTGTCTCAAAATAAAAAGTAAAAACAAAAGAGGCCTGGCGATGTAACTCGGTGGTAGAGTGCTTCCCTGGTATGTATAAGGCTCTAGATTAAAGCTCCAGTAATTTACCCCACCACCCACATCTCTTTTTCTCTGGGGGAGAGTTTGGGTGGAGTTCAGAGGTCACGGGAAAGGCAGTAAGATGTTCTCATGGACTTCTAAGAGAAAGGCACCTCATAGTGTTATACTGTAACCAGTGAAGAAAATCAGCAAAGAGAGCCATAGAAGGAAAGGGGATTGAGAGGAATCATGCTAAGAAGACCTGGGCTCTCCTGCCAGTTATATGACCTCATACAAGTCATTTCACCTCTCTGAGCCACAGTAACCTCATCTGCAAAGTGGGGGTAGAGTGGGATGGAATTCTCAGGATGTTCCATGTCATCGTCTACATCATATGCTTGCCATCAGGCCCACCATATAGACAAGCATGATAATATGATGGTAAATGCTGTTCCCCAGAAACAAGGTTGATGGTGAACAGGGCATAATGACTTAGAGTTGGGGGTACCTTTTTCAGACCTGGGGCTACGATAGAGACACAGAGCGCTGTTTTACCTGGAGGCTGTGACTCCAACCACTCATCACCCTCCCCCACAGGAGCCCGGCCTCCATTACCTATCGCTGCCAAGGTGCCTACGAGGATGCCCACTGCCGACAGCTTCGTGGGCATGCCCTTCATGCGGCCCACCTTGCGCATGCATTGCCCCTCCACATTGCAGCGGCACACGATCACTGGAGCGAGGGAGGAAGGTGAAAGTGTTGGATAGGGGTTTGATTCCTCATCTGGCCAGCTGGCTAGATGCTTTTGTGTACACACATGAATGCATGTATGCGTGTAAAAAGTATGTGCTTCTCTGTGCATGTGGTAGGAAACACACAGGTATGGGAGTCCAGCTGCAGATGAGCAAGTGTGCACAGTCTTAACAAGATGCTTTGTCTAGCCGGGCATGGTGGTGTATGCCTTTAATCCCAGCACTCAGGAGGAAGATCGCTGTGAGTTTGAGATCAGCCTGAGACTACATAGTGAATTCCAGGTCAGCCTGGGCTAGAGTGAGAGCCTACCTTGAAAAACCAAAAAAAAAAAAAAATTTGTCTGTGAGAGTGTATATACTGTGTACCCAGGCCCTTTCCCCAACCCTGATGGCTCCCTCATAAACTGCAGATGCCAAGTTTGGCTATACTCAAGCCCCAACCTCACCTCGGACTAGGAGTTGCCACATCCGGGCATCATGATGGACAACCACAGGGACCATATATTCACCTGGCTCCACCCAATGCAGGGCCAGGGTGAGGTAGGCGTGGGAATCTGTTGGGTGGCAGGCAATGACCAGGGTCACTCCTGGACAGACTGTCTGGAGGCTGCTTCCCTAGTCCCATCCACACCCATCTCCTTTGGAGTGACCCCCACCCTGTCTTGGCCACAGGCTCCCTTCTTCCTGGTCACATACCATTGACAGGTTGGAGGCGCCAATCCCTCTGCATCGTGGGGTTGGGACCAAGGGCAAAGCTGTAGAGACCATCCCCAGTGGACAGGTCGGGGTCCTCACTGGGTCCACTAATGACCACACCATGGTCCTGACGGGGTGTGCAGAGGTGTTGGGTGGGCACTGGGGCAAGAACCAATGCTGGGGCAGGATAGGCCTTCAGGAAGTGGACCGCGAGGGTGGCAGAGGTGCTCAGTCCTGGCTCATCTGCATTGTTAGGGGTGGGGTGAGCCCTGGAGATCCTGGGCTGGTTCTGGTGTCCCTCACACCCCTCTGTTCATCCCACGGCCACCCTACCACATCCCTTCACTCCAACTCCATCCCCCATCCCATCACCATGCCCACACTGGTCTCTTCCTCACTCCTTATTATCTGAGCAGCTGCCAGGCCCACCCACCTGTCTCAGGGCCCTGAGGCTAGCACCCAGCCATATAGCCGTGTCCTGGCTGTGGAGCAGTATGGCCATACCATCTGCCCTAGGCTTCCTGATACACTCTCCTGGACATATGCTCCCAGAGCCAGCTGTTCCTCCTCTGGGAGGCCACTCAGAATCCCCCACACCACTTGACTCACTTCCCACATTCCTGGCCTAGATGCAGCTCCTGGTTCTCCTTACACCTCCTTAGACCAGTACGCTCTGCCCCAGCCTACCCCTGAAGCAGGCACCCCAAGAAGCCTCAGGAGCAGTGTTGGGGATTTTGACTGTGAAGCTGGAAGAATAATTTGTATATGAAGTTTTCTATATGCAGTCCATCAAGAAGCTCCCTCTGCTGCCTGGCCATACCTGCATCCTGGGCCTCCACAAGCACTGTGTACGTGTCCCCAGGCTGGGCACCCCGAAGGGACTGGGCTGTGTGCACCTCCCCAGAGACCTCCTTGATGCAGAGCCAGCCCTCTGAGTCATTGACCAGGGAGAACCTGAGGCCCAAAGAAGGAGGTTGGGTAGGCAGGCACTGGGACTACATATGGGGTCTTGCCTAGAAACTGCCACGTGACTTTATTGAGTCCCATAGCTTCTCTATGACTCAGGGGCAGCAGTGCTGGGATGCCCAGCCTCTCTCCCCAGCTTTAGAACCTGTTGGGGGTAGGGGATTTGAAAAACAGATACTGTGGACAGGGTAGGGAATAGCAAAGCCTGAGATGCCAGAGCACCCTCCTAAGGAGCCTGGGAGGGGAGGGTTCAGAGCCTGGGCACAGCCTTGTCTGGGCTTCAATCTGGGTACTGGTGGAAGAGTGCCTGGTGCTCCCTTAAGCCAGGGAGGGTTGGAACAAACTTTCATTCAGGATCTAAACAACCTCTGTGCCTTCCTACTCTACCCAGTCCTGACCCTCCAGGACTCAGAGCCTTGGAATTAATCAGAATTTGAGGAATGTTCAAGGCCATAGACAATATGAATTTCTCTAAGTCACTGCAGTCATCCCTGGGGATCAGGGGAGAGCCAGTATAGGTAAGAGATTGCTCTTTTGGCTCACCTGAGGCTTCTGCTCATGGGGTTTGAGGGGTGGATGGTCAGTAGGAAGGAGCCAGCTGGAGTACTGACTGGAACACTGGTCTCATAGCTCTCCTGGTTCAACTTGACGGGGGGCATCACTCTCTCCACCAGCACCGTCACTGTGGCTGTGGCTCCAGGGCCTGGGCCTGGGCCCACCAGTTTCTCCACATTCTGCACCACCACTACTACCTCATGATGGGGAGCTGCCTCATAGCTGAGGTTCTGGAAGCAGTGGGTTCTTAGGTCACTGTGTGGGCTAGGGCAGGACATCCTGATAGCTTTTCCCCACTTGTCCACATCCTTACCTTGTAGAGTCTAAGCTGTACCTGACCAGAGTCTGGCTCCCAGGCCAGGTCGAAGATTCCTTCTGGATCTCCAGCTTCAATGGAAAAATCCATGAGACGGAAGGCAGGTTCAAGGTCGGAATCTGTGGCCATAAGTGTGGTCACCAGAGTCCCGGGCTTCACATTCTCAGGAAGGCTTATTGGCCCGATCTGGAGAAATGGAGATGGGTGGTGAGTCCCATCAGCAACCTTCCAGAGATGTCTCCTTTGTTTCTGCTTACCTGGGAAGTGGTAAACTCAGGGGCATGGTCGTTGATGTCTGTAATCATGACTGCCACCTCGCACGTGCTGCTGAGGCCTGAGGCAGGAGAAGGATTGTTGGTGAGGTCCAGGTAGGAACAGAGAGTCAAGGGCCCAGGTCACCATCAGGGTACTCACCACCCTCTGCTCCTGCTAGGTCAATGGCCAGCACCTGAAGCAAGATTTTCTGGCCAGCTTGGAGTAGGGTGGTCCCCAGTGTCACACTGCCTGTGAGGGGGTCTAGCTCAAAGGCTCTCCCCTCAGCCCCTTCCTCGGTCTCAGGGCTGAGCAGATGATATACTATGTGGGAATTGGGAGAGCCAGGGGCATCTGCATCCTCTGCCAACAGTATAGTCACTTCAGTGCCTGTAAGACATCATATACCTGGGTGGGACCATGGCCCAGCCTTACCTTACTCACCCCACATGTATGTTTTGACAAAGGGCTTTGATATGGGGTAGGAAGCTAGACCCAACCCAGAGAAGCAAGACAGGATGGTTCCTAGAAACTCTACCTTTCTTTCACTCCTGAAAAGGCCCTTTTCTTACCTGGAGGACTGAGCTCAGGGATGCTGATTGATGGGTCATGTGGGGGGCAGACAGGAGCGTTGTCATTCTCATCCATCACCACCACCTGCAACTCCAGGGGTTCTGCATAATCGTCACCATGGGGATTTTGAGCCCGCACTTGGAGCAGGTACTGTAATAGGTTGGTAGGAGTTCCAGATGAGGGCCAAAGACAGCTCCAGCCTGACCTGGATTGAGGTCCCTTGTGGTGGGCAAGCTCCAGCTGTGCTGGGATGTCTTCTGCTCTCTCAGTGTCTGTGGAGGATAGTATAGAGCACCCTCCAGTGTGCTCCTGGTTTCCCTCTCACCTCACCTCAGCCTGGGCCTCTCGGTCCAACTCCATGGTTACATAGACTTTCCCCTCTGCGTCCACATCGAAGGGTCCTGGGGGCTGGCTCTCCAGATGGTAGTGTGCATTGCTTCCACTCCAGTGTACCTGTGAGAAGACCACAGAGTGAAGGTACTTGAAGCAGAGGGTCAGGAAGGATCTGTGCCAGCCTTAACCTCTCACCCGATTCCCAAGCAAGGAACCTGTACCCAACTACCTGTGGCAACTCTACAGCAACTTTGTCCTGGGCCAAGCCTGGGTCTTGCCTAATGGGCTTGCATGGCCAGGTTATTTTATTTTTCTACTCTCTCAGGCTGGACTTGACCCCAGGGCATTCCTAGAAGAGGCCTGAGACATTCTTAGCTCGGGTGACAATCCCCATGGCAGTAATAGGCAGCAGCTGTTTTCCCTGAGGAAACCTTGGGCAAGCAGGAGGTAAGACTTACACAATGAGAGCCACATCTGCCAGATGATGGCAGGTGAAGGACTGTGTGAGAAGTGATTTTATAAAAGTGGAGATAAGAGTGGGGATCAAATTGGGTGCCACATCCTTCTCCCCAGGGTCCTTGAGATTCAGGCCCAGCTGTATCAGCCATGAGGCTATTTCGGCTACTGATGGCTACCTACTTACCTGTGCAATGAGGTGTGGGTATGAGACTTTGAGATTTTCTGCCAGGTGGACAGGCTCTAGGGGCCTCCAGGTGTTCTCTACTGTGGAGATCTCTATAGTGGCTGTGGCCTGATGGCCTGATGTCTGGTCTCCCATGTCCTTGACCTGTGCCAATAGCTGGTAAAACCCTTTCAGGACATGGCCTAGGCTGGTGCTTCCTAGAATGGGGTAGAATGGTCAACTGAGCACGGGTCCAGGGAACATGACTTAAAGCATTCTTCTTAGCAGGTACCAAACACAAAGCCAAGCATATGGCAGGTATTCCTGATCAAGTAGTGAGAGAAACTTTTAGCACCATCACAAACATCCAACCAGGACTTGATAGTGAGGGGGAATTAGGTAGTCAGTCAGGAAAGAGAGGGCCAAAAGAGGGAACACCGTGCCAGCCTGCTTCAGCAGAACCAGAGGTCAGCATCTGATACAGCCTATCTAATCAGCTCTCTTGCCCCCTACTCCAGAGCCAGCCCCTAGCCCGGACCAATTAGCCCTCTCTCAGACTCACCTCAATAAGGTTATAAATAGATCCTTACCAAGTGGGCAAGGCCTCTTTTTGGCTTTCCACCTTTACTGAACTTCTAGGTCCCTGTTCTGATAAGTCCCCTTCATCTTGACCCTGCTGGGATGATATGGGGGACCCCAATCCCTATCCCCACGGGGGATCCCTATCCCCTCCTACCTTCCACATGGCGGGAACTCTCTGTATTTTCCCCTCTTTCCTTCTCTTAAATCTAATGAATTCTGTATAAGTCTTGCCCTCTGGTCTATGGATTTAATTCTTTAAATTCTTAAGACAAGGATCCAGAGTACCATAAATTTATTGATGTGATTGGCACTGGCAAGGAGCCCCCAAACTCCCATAACAATAGTTTGCAACTCCACTTTCATATCCATCCCCTTTGTAAATAGTTTGTGGGCTGGATGGGATAAACAGATGTCCAGGATAGAGAAATGGGTAAATATGTAGATGGTCAGTTGGAAGAGCGGAGGGGTGACTAGGTAGATGAATGGGACTTAGAGTGTGTGATTTAGAAAGTGTATGAATGAGGGCTGGAGAGATGGCTCAGCGGTTAAGGCACTTGCCTCCAGTGCCTAAGGCCCTGGGGTTCAATTCCCCAGGACCCACATACGCCAGATCCACAAGGTGGTGGCCCTGGTGTTCTAAAAAAAACAAAAACAAAAACAAAAAAAACTAATAACAGGGTTGGAGAGATGGCTCAGTGGATAAGGCACTTGCCTTTGGTGCCTAAGGCCCT
>PVHP010037732.1:6499-17329 GCA_004024765.1 Zapus hudsonius
TCTCTCTCTCTCTCTCTCTCTCTCTCTCTCTCTCTCTCTCTCTCTCTCTCTCTCTCTCTCTCTCTCTCTCTCTCTCTCTCTCTCTCTCTCTCTCTCTCTCTCTCTCTCTCTCTCTCTCTCTCTCTCTCTCTCTCTCTCTCTCTCTCTCTCTCTCTCTCTCTCTCTCTCTCTCTCTCTCTCTCTCTCTCTCTCTCTCCCCCTGGAAACACCTGTTGACTGACTGAATGCTGACCTCCTGCATCTTTTCTGTTCCTGTCTTTCCCATTTTCACTGCTTTCTCATTATGGATTCACTGACGTCCTTATAACTGGTCTCCTTTTCAGTCTTTTCGTTTTCTTGGTTGTTCTGTGTGGTAGTTTTGAATAAATGTCCCCCAAAAGAATTAAGGGTTTATTAAAATTGTAAATTGTCTCCAGCCAGTTCTGGCTAGAGGAAGTGTGTCACCTTGGCCAGATCCTAGGGTTCAGCCCTAAGGTATTTCTGGGGTGGGTCTGGAATTCTAGCTATACGTATGCAAAAAGAAGTCTGAGCTCAAGCCTGGAGTTCCTTTTGTTAGTTGGAGTGTGCTTGCTTGTGGTGCTGGTGGTGGGCTTCTGTCTCTGTCTCTGCTTGCTTCTGTGAAAGGGGGCCAGCCTTCCCTTAACTTCTTCCCCTGGATCTGTTCAATAAATATTTTCCTCCCATAATCGTGCGTGGTTTGGAGATTCATCCTAGCGACATTCTGTCTGCTAGATTTAAAAATTTTTGACCGTCTTTTAAAATTTTTAAAATTTTTTTAAAATTGGTAGAGGCTACTTTGTGTTCTCATGATTCATTTCTTAGTGTGTGTATGTGTGTTGTGCGTGAGTGTGTGCATACATGTGGGCCGATGTGTGCGTGGAGGCCAGAGGCTGGTGTCCGGTGTCTATCACTCCAAATAACTTCCTGAAACAAGGTCTCTGAGTTGAGCCCACAGCTCTGTGATTAGGCTTCTCCAGGGAGCAGCTTGCCCTGAGGACCCCCTGTCTCTGCCTCCTGATTGCTGAGATTACAGGGCTGGGGTCAGAACTCTGGCCGAACCGACTTCCCAACCCATGATTCCTATTTTTAATGGCAGCTAGCTTTGGTTTTAGATATTTTCCAACCTCTCCCAAGACAGTAATTAGAGCTTTCCTTCTTATTCCCTGCTGCGTCTTGCTTTTCCCAGGATGGCTGTACATGCTTTCTCAAAGGAAGGATCCTGTGAGTCTGTGGCTGTTCCTCTGAAGGGCAGGAATGCCTAAAGGCTCCACAGTCGTGTTCCCATGTCACCAGCAGACTTCTGTCTAGATTGTGCCCCGCACCCGCCAGTCTAGGCAGAGGGTTGGATAATGCAGTAGGGTGTGTTTTCTCTTTGGGTCGAAGAATTTCCACCTCTTCTATATTTGCCTTCTTTTTTTAAAATATATTATTTATTCATTTTCAAGCAGAGAGAGAGAGAGCAAGAGAGAGCACCAGGGCCACCACCTTGTAGGTCTGGTTTATGTGGGTCCTGGGGAATTGAACCCGGGGCCTTTGGCACCGGAGGCAAGTGCCTTAACCGCTGAGCCATCTCTTCAGCCCTATATTTGCCTTCTTGTTGCTGAGACAAAATATCTGACCAAAATCAATTTAAGGGAGGAACGGTTTATTTCAGGTCCATCATTTTGGGGAAGTCATGGTGGCAGGAGCTTGAGGCAGCTGGTCACATTCAGTCCACAGTGAGGAAGCAGAGAGCCATGAATGCTTGCTCTAAGCCCCTCTCCTTTGGATGTCATTCAGGACTCTGACCCATGAAATGGTGCCACCCACAGTTAAGGTCTTCCCATCTTAATTAACCTAATCCAGATAATCCCTCACAGGCCCACCCAGGGGTCCTGGCAGGTTGACAATCCATCTAACCCTTCACACCATCCCCCACCCCGACTTGCTATTCATGTTCATTATAATGGCGGTCTAGGTATACATGAAGCCCTGTTCTGCTTCAGTTCCAACATCCATGTTAGGATCCTTTCTTGAAGGCATATTTTAAAAGAATAATTCTGAGGTTCTAGGGTCCCAAGGAAGAGAGTTTCATTGCCGGCTGTCTTCTTCAGTCAGATGCGTGGAGAAGCGGGGGAAGGGAGAGAAAGATCCGACTGGCCTGGTGCTCTAATGGCCCTTGACGCTGACTATCATGATCGTCTTGTAGCTCTTGGCTTCTGTCTCTTGGCTCTGTGTTTGGCATTTCTCTGGATCTCCTTTGAGAAGGAAAGTTCTAGGCTGCAGAGATGGCTCCATGTGCAAACATAAGGATGTGAATTTGGACCCCTGGCACCTAGATAAATGCCACACAAGAGCTGGGAAGCACCTGTAACCCCTGCATGTAGGAGGCAGAGACAGGCAGATTCCTAGAACAAGCTGGCTAGGATGACTAGCCAAGTGGGTGATGTCTGGATTCAATGACAGATCCTGTCCAATAAGTGAGGTGGACCACTGGCTTCCTCATGCATGTGCACCCCCCTCCCACATGTACCTCCCCCCACACACAGAGGAGACGGTTCATGGTCCTGGTATTCAGGGCTGAGGCTTATCTGTGCTCTTTCTCGTCCACTTGCTAGCTTCTGGCATGTCCTCAGGCTGTCCCACCTGCTGACCCTGTCTTGTTTTCTAGCACTTACGAAGTTACCTTGTTAGGTAAACGTGGACATGGTCTTCCCTCCTTTAGATAAACGTGGACACAGTCTTCCCTCCTTTTGTCACAGAAAGTATCTAACATTGTGATTTGGCTCCGCCCATCATAACCTGAGGGTTTCTGAATTAGTGTCATAGTCAGCTACATGCTGCTGGGAAGAATCTCCAAACCAGGCACAATTTTGGGGAGGAAGGTATTTATTGAAAATAATAGACCAAAGGGAAGTTAAGGAAAAAGGCTGGCCCCCTTTCACAGAAGCAAGCAAAGAGAGAGAGAGAGAGAGAGAGAGAGAGAGAGAGAGAGAGAGAGAGAGAGAGAGAGAGACAGCACCTCCAGAAGCAAGCAAGCAAGCACACTGTAACTCACAAAAATGCAGAACTCCAGACCGGTTCTGGCTCTTCTTTTGCATGTCTATCCCTAGTATTTTGCATCCAAATTAGAAAGGGTCAGTCCCCAGGAGGCTAGGCCAAAGTGACATTTCCTCCAGCCAGAAGGCTGAAGACAATTTAACAATTTAATAAACACAATTATAATAAACTCTATTGGGGGACATTATTCAAAATACCGCAATTAGTATATTGAAAAGATTCATTTTCTTTTTCACAGTAAAGCATGGATAGCTACAACCCCTGCTTGTCACAGTAACATGTCTTTGAAAGGAAAAAAATCTATCCCTCTGTGACCTATTCCCGAGAGAGAGGTACTAGGGCAGACATGGTCCTGGCCATGATAGAGTACTTAAACTTGTGAGGTCTGGGTCTGGGAGGCCACCCGGCCCCGGGTGGGTAGAGACTCACGCAGAAGCTCTGAGAGCTGGCAGAGAGCAGTCCTGCCTGACTTCCTTTTGGGGAAACTGAGCCTGCCGCAGGACAATGTTCCCCATCCCTGAGTGACTTTGGGGCTGTGAATCAGCCGTCCTGTGGGTTATTACTCTGTCTGATGGACAGACTAAGGCCTTTTAAAGAATATATATTGAAAGATTTATTGCAAAGAATTGGCTTATATAATTATAGAGCCGAGTCCAAAATATGAACTCCATAGGAAAGGAGTCTGGGGCTGTGAGAGAATCTCAAATTGTGTCTCAGGACTGCCTTTCTCAGGGTGGTCTCGGCTGATGGCTCAGGGCCCCCTGGGTCATCTAGAGCATGCTCCCTTGTAGGGGGCTGACTGTCCTGCCATCTGTAAAGCTGGACTGTAGCCTGGCCAGCCTGATGTAGTAGGAAGGGACTGAGTGATTAGTGAGGGGTATTTTATTTCTCCAGATGACCATATCTTAGGGCACCTCCTGGTCCAATTACTTATTCCTTCTCTCAGTGGAATGAAGAAGTTTTGGCCAAGGTTCTGTTCAGTGATGCCTGACATTGTTTGTATCCTGGCAGGAAGTGGTTCCCGTGGTTGCTGCACCCCCGGGGCTCTACCTCATGAATGCTGTAGGTCTCTCTGGGATTTCTCTCCATCCTCACTCTGGTGGCAGAAGGGTTAAAACTGTGCAGCCTCTGCTGACCTCAGGGGTTTCCGCTGGTACTCCAAGGCTATTAATCATCCAGGCCCAGGGCTGCGGGAACAACACTTGCCAGCAATTAACCTACGGTCCAGGCATCAGTGCTCCCGCCCCTCATCTGCACGCCCAATTACTCTAAATTAACATTTACCAAGCACAGTGCCTGTTAATTGGAAGGGCAGTAGGAAGAAAGGCCACACACCTACCCAGTCTAACTTAATAGCCTCAAAAGCAGCCATTAATTAACAGGGTAAGGGTTCTGTTCAGATTTTGTTTAGAGTTTGCAGTAAACTCAGTGTTTCTGAGCTCAGCTCTGCACCCCACCCTCCCCCTCCTCGACCCCCTTGCCAGCAGCTCAGATGATTAAAAACATATACTCATCCACAAACCTTCTCTTTGAAGAACATAGTCCCCAGAAACAATCTTCTTATTGTGTAGATGGGGAAACTGAGGCTGAGAGAAAGAAAGTGAATGTGTCAGGGTCAAAGGTCACATGATGCCCAGTAGCCTCCAAGGCCTGGACCACACTCTGCTCTGCCATGTGCTGTGTCGCCTCTGGCCGACTTTGTAGCTTTTGTGACTCTGCGGGTGAAGTGTCCCCCTCTCCCCGCCTGTCAGTGGGTTAACTGGCACTTGCTCCTCCCAGGGCAGTACTGGGAGGGTACCAGTAGATGCTTCTCCCTCCGCTTACCACCATCAGCCCCAAGACCTCCCCAACTAGAGGAGGAGGACAAGGAGAATGCAGCTCCATGATGATGACAGTGACAGTGATGTCCCCCAGTCTCTATACTACATCCAGATGTGGCCGTCACCCCTCAGCCCCATTCAAACCTACTTCTCCTGGTCCACTGGTCTGCCTGGCCCTGATGGCCTCTCTCTCCTCCATTACTTGTAGGTACTGTTGCACAACTTCTGGACTTGCCCTGACTTCCTCTTTAAAGTTTATTTAGTATGTGTTGACTCAGAGGACAACTTTCAGCCTCATTTGAGGCAGCATCTCGTGTTCTGGGACATTCTCTTGCCTCTGCCTCCCTTCTTGCAACAGGCATGCTGGGATTACAGAAGCTTCCACAACTTCAGGCTTTTCCATGGGGTTCAGAGATGTGACCACAGGTACTCAGCATTGGGTGGCAAGTTCTTTATCCATGGAGCCATCTCCTCAGTCCAATACCAGTATACTCGTGAGTGACTCTGTGATCATTAATCTCTGGTTGCCAACCTGATGGGATTTAGAATCACCAGGGAAACAAATTTCTTGGCCTGTCTGTTATAGATTTTCTAGATAGTTTTAGTTGAGGTGGGAAGGCCCACCGTCACTGTGGGCAGTGCCCTTCTGCAGGCTGGGGTCCTGGACCATATAAAAAGGGGGAATACTAGCATTCATCTCTCTACTTCCTCCATGCTGGCATGACAAGGTGACTCCATCCATGTTTCCCTGACATGATATACTTCCCCTTGACATTTTAAGCTGAAAATAAGCCCTTTCCTTCCTTAAGCTATTTCTCATTAGGTATCTTGTCCCAGCAAAGAGAAAGTAACTGATACAGTTCCCATCTAGCCAGGTGTGATATCATCCCAGGTACTTGGGGAGCTGAGCTAGGAGGATCTCTCTGGATCCATAGACCAAAACTCTAACTCAAACAAAACAAAACAAAAACTGTCAAAAGACAAAATAGCCTTGCTTTCCTCAACCTTCCTGTAGCCACTATCCACCTTGTCTCCTCCTCTTCTTACTGAACATCTAAAAGTGGATATTGAAATTATAATGAATTGTCACTTCCTACCTGTGAAGGTTTGAATGTAAATGACCCACATTGCCTCAAGTATTTTTTTTTATTAAGATTAAGGTTAAGTCTCCAGCAGGCAGAGCCCTGCTGGGAGAGGTGTGCCACTGAGGGTGAATCATCTTGAGTCCAGCCCTAAGGTATGTGTGGAGAGTCAGCTCATGCCTTCTGGTGTGGGCTTTTCTTTCTGCGATGGATGTAGGATGGAATGAGTCTGCTTTTTCCATCACAACAGAGCTTCCCCTGGAATCTGTGAGATTGAAATAAACCCTTTCCTCCCATAATCTGCTTCTGGTCGGATGTTTGTCCCAGCAACAAGAAGGTGACTGAAACACCTCCCATATTCAAATTGCCATTGCTGATCTGCCCCACAGATGCTCAAGTTCAAGATAACCTCCTTGTTACAAAATCCAGGACACACTGTAGGTCTTTGGTTTGGGCTTTTAAATATGACCCCTTTTGTAGTATTTCCTGATGATAACCACATCCTCCTTCCTCTCTTGGCTTCCTGATACATTCTGGGCTTTGCAGACACAGCTTTCTGCCTGGGTTCCTTCTCATCACAAAGTATCCACAAGAGTCTCATCATAGCAGTGTCATGATGATGACAGTGACGGTGATGTCCCCTAGTCTCTATATTGCATCTGGATGTGACTCCTGAAAATGACACTCGCCTGGAGGCATCTTATGAGGAGTCTTATAAGCGTCTCATACTGGGTTAAAAATAAGCTTGATTTCCCATCTCATTGAAAGTGTCCCACATATGAGCTCTGTTCCCATCTCTCATGTCCAATCAATCAGTTAATTTCAAGTCCTATACATTGAACCTCCAATAAGATTTTGTATCTCCACAACCATGATCTTGTCTGTGACGAGTTCCAGGCTTACCTTCCTTCAGACAGAGTAATCCTGATAAACCTAGATTTAATCAATACATACCATTGGGTGGCACAGCACCGCCCATAACATCAAGGTCAAGTTTAGGACATCAGACATTTAATCCGTCTTTTCTTCCTCTTTGAGATTACTAGCTAGTGTATGCTCTGGAGAAATTCATGGTCAGTATGAGGGCACTACACTTGGTCTCAATTTCCTCATTTTAAAAAAGAAAATGAACCTACAGTCAACAATGTTGCTTCTCAAAACTTTGGAATCCACTTTCTGTTTTTAAGTCTTGTAACACTTCCATAATGTAGGCATTATTGTGTGTCTATGATGCAGGTGAGAAAAAAGTAAGCACTATAGGATCCAAGTTCACAAAAACAGTCACCATCGAATGACATATCCACCAATGACAGAGCTCACATCCAACAGTGGTCCCCTAAGATCATATAGGGCCTCATGGCTTTATAGTCATGTTAGATCCTAGAAGTGCACCCTGATGTTCACACAATGATTGACATCACCGAAGGGTGTGTTTCTCAGAATGCGTCTCTGCTCTTAGGCAGCCTATGACAGAAGCAAAGCAGGATTAGAATCCAGCCTCACGTTTTCCATGTCCCTTCCATGATTCCACCAAGGAGCTGAGGTGGATGCTTCCAGTGACTCAGAGACCTTGCACAGGTTTTCTGTGTGCCACTGTGTACCTGGGGCCTGAGCCCCTACCTGAATTCTGGGTTGGAGATATCTCTCATCTACACCTTGCCTCCGATGGGACAGGGATGACAGACATGTGGAGGATCGATAGCCTTCTGTCTGGGCTTCCCTTGACAAGCTAATCTTTCCAGTAAACATGTCATTAGCTCCCACTGGCTGCTGCACCTGCTAACCAGAGTGATGGGTGGGGGAGGGGCCACTGCTTGATGGGATGGCTCCCATGTCAGCAGGGGTTTCTAGGGTCCTGAAAGGCAGCCCAACTCAGCTAGAATATTCCTACCATGTTCTGGAGGAATCTAGATTGTCCCAAGTTTTTGATAACTTCAGGAGACATACTTTTTCTATTTTCTCTGGTTTTTCTACCTGACCCACCTTTTTTTTCTTTCTCATCCTGTGGTTACTGCTGCCACCACCAATGATGCCTGTTTATTAATAATCAAAATAGCCAGTGTCCACTGAACACCTATGGACACTGGGCTACGTGTCTTAAGTGCATTTCATTCTGTGAAGCCTGAGGCAGATTGATGAGTAAATAGGTGCTGTGATGCTTCCCCATTGGTCAATGAGCAAAGAGTAGAGGTGTGGTGGTTAGAGTCCAGGTTTTATCTCTCTCCATAGATCAAGTTCCCACCCACTGTGCTAATCAGACTTCTGTTACTGTGATGACATACCTGAGGTAGCCAACTCACAGGAGGAAAGGTTTGTCTTAGCTCACAGTTTCAGAGGTTTCAGTTCTTCTTGCTTTGCGGGTTGCATTGGGTCTGCTGTGAGGTAGAACCTCATGACAGGAGTATGTGGTGGGACAAAGTTTCTCACCTCACAGGAGTTGGGAAGCCAAGAAAGAGGAAAAGGTCAGGATCCTTAAGTCCCCTTCAAGAGCATGTCCTCAGTGACCTACGTTCCCTCCTCTAGGGGCCAGCTCTGTGTAAGGTCCTACCTCCTTGTAAACTGAGGACCAAGGCTTTTCTCTTCTTCTTTTTTTCTTTTCTTTTCTCTTCTCTTTTCTTCCTTCCTTCTTTTTTTATTTTTTTTCTAGGGGGGAGAGTGGGAACACAGTCTCCCACTACCACAAATTATGCAGTCGAGTTTCCCCGCATTTGGGGAAATCGCAGGGGTCAGCACATCTGGAGTGCAATGGATCAGCCTCGCCCTGGGAAAACCACCTTCCTGAACACGGTATCTCCCCTGCCAGGTAAGTATCTTTCGTTCTTTCTTTCGACAAGGTCTTGCTTGTTTCAAGGCTGACCTTTAACTTGTGGCAACCATCCTGCCTCAGTCCCTAAAGTGATGGAATTACAGACTTCACCACCATCCCTGCATAAGGACCAAGTCTTTAGCACATGGGCCATTGGGGACCATTCTAAATCCAAATTATAGCCTCCACCATGATCACCTTTGTAGTTGGTGGGATTATTTGAATTATACTGGGCTCTTCCAGCCAGATAAAAGCTCTACAAAGATTGACTTCACCATTGTGTCCCCATGTCATGGTTTAGATCTGAAATGTGTCCCCCCTCACCACGGCTCATAAATGAACAACCAGTCCCAAGCTTGTGACATTGTTTTTTAAAGGCTGTGGAACCTGTAAATGTGGTGCCTGGCTGGCAGAAGTGTGTGGCTAGGGGCAGCCCTGTAACCTCCTCCTCTCTCTTCTTCCTGCTTCCAGTATTCCCATGGCCCTGGGCTCAGCACGCCTTCTCCATTGTGAGGGACTGCAGCCCTCTGGCACCATGAGCAGATAATCTTCCTCCCTTCAGTTCTTTTTCTGTCAGGTATCCTGTCACAGCAATGAAAAAGGAAGCAATAAAGCTCAACACAGTGATAGTTCTCTCTTTTTTTCATGATGCAAGGTATATACATGAGTTTGTTCAGCTCTTACTGCTCCCAAACCACTGATGAACCCGTGTCTGTTGCTGAGGGGAGTGGTGTTTGTGTTTGCTCTGTGAACCAAGCCAGTTCAGATGATCTTTTATTTAGTCCCATCTCTGTTTCTTTTTTTTAAAAAATATTTTATTTATTCATTTTCAAGCAGAGATACAGAGAGAGAGAGAGAGAGAGAGAGAGAGAGAGAGAGAGAGAGAGAGAGAGAGAGAGAGAGAGCACACCAGGGCCATCACCTTGTAGGTCTGGCTTATGTGGGTACTGGGGAATTGAACCCAGGGCCTTAGGTGCTAGAGGCAAGTGCCTTAACCGCTGAGCCATCTCTCCAGCCCCCATCTCTGTTTCTTACAACTGAATCAGGCCCAAGAAGAGTCCATATGGCAGCCCACAACTCCCACAAGGAGCCCACTGCTGCAAACAAGGGGTTGCAGGCTTATAACCAAGGGTACATTTAAAAATTTTATTTATTTCGTGTGTGTGTATACCAGAGTCTCTTACCACTACAAATGAATGCCAGGTGCTTGTTCCATTTTTTGTGTCTGGCTTTATGTGGGTAGCTGGGGAATTAAAGCTGGGTTGGCAGGCTCTGCAAGCAAACACCTTTAACCACTGAGCCATCTCCCCAGTTCTAACACGTGTTTGTGAGCACCATGTTCACTGGCTCTCTCAGCAGCCCTTCCACACCCTTTCTTGTATCCTGTTTAATATCCTTCTCTTTCCACTCCTCAAGGAAACCTCTGAGATGATTTTGGTTATGGAGTTTTGGTGGCATCCTAGTTTTCATGGAAATAGTTGCTTTTAGAGAATTTCTAGAAAGAGAAAAAAAGAAAATAATGGCATCCTACTGTGACTGGTCAGGCATCTGCAGAGACAAACCCTCCCCTTGAGTGGGAGGTGTCTATCTAGAGCTAAAACCTAGGTGCTAAAACTGATTGGTCAGATATAAACCAATCAGCTGCCTCTCTGACTCACCTGGGGAAAACTTAAATTAACTTTCCTAGAAGAAAGCACTCTCTTCCCCACATGGCAGGCAAGAAGAAAGATCTCTGAATCTCTAGGCCTTAGAAAGGTAAGGGAAGGCTCTAGATTTTTCCTTCATGAACCTCTCCTTTCTCATGATGGGAGCCCTCTGTTATCTTTTCTTCTTCTGCTTGTTTAGCTGAACAGCATAAGTTCTATTAAACTCTCTGACACGTGTTTTCCCCACACTGGTGTCTGGAGAACTCTGTAACTCCCCATGTTCCCTTAAATAATAAAGTCTCCCACTATACCTTACTATCTTGTTTATGATTTTACTTCTTGAACTTTGTAGACAAGAACTTGGGTACTCTTTAAACTTTGGGGTGCATTGGAATTTTTGCGGGGCATTATCTAAATTCTAACCCCCATATCACCCC
>PVHP010037733.1:0-16672 GCA_004024765.1 Zapus hudsonius
AGAGAAAGAGAGAGAGCGCACCAGGGCCACCACCTTGTGGGTCTGGCTTATGTGGGTCCTGGGGAACTGAACCCAGGGCCTTAGGCACTGGAGGCAAGTGCCTTAACCTCCGAGCCAACTCTCCAGCCCTTAAATCCCAATCTTAATTAGTGCATCTCTCAAATCACCTTCCATCTCCCAGGAGGTACATATGCATGTGCATCCTCTAAGCAATGACTAGAAAGGGTCAAACAGACAGAGTTTCAAGCTGGCCTGAAGATCCAGGACTCAGAAACAGACATGCGAGAGTGCTGCTCAGAAACCTGCTTCCCAAGAAGCCAGGAGAGGTTTGGGCTGCTGGAGGGTCACAGCTACATGGAGGAGCCACAGCGGGTGGTCTGCTGAGGATGCTGCCCTGTGCAGTGCTAGGTGTCTGCTTCTTTATGGGGCCCAGGTGAGGAAGTCATATCCATTCCTTGAAATGCTTCTCTGGGCTTTGTTTTTCCCCCACAGGAAGGACTAGGATACTTTCCAAAGTCAAGGTGACCCAAACCTCATGACAGAACTCGCATCTCTTCATGAAGATAAACTTCTGTGACAATCGTGAACTCACCTGATCTCAATTGTTAATGTTAGTTTTTATGAATTATCACACACTTGACTGAAGTAGAATATGATCCTGTATGTTTAATGCAGTTGCTTAGATACATGATAGAAGCTAAATTATATACTTTTTAAAATTTATTTATTTAAATTTACTATTTTTGACCTAGTATTTTCATTACTCTTCTTTATTAAAAAATTGCTTAAAGACTCTAACATAGGGCCATTTTCAGTCTTCATGGCTAAGAATCTTGGTGCTAACCATATCCGTAGCAATTAAAACCAATTTAGGAAAAGATGGAACAAAATTTTCAAAGTTTTCATAAGGGATATTAGTGGTAGAGTTCTTTTTTTTGCAAAAATAAGGACAAGTTAATGTGGTTAGTATTACAGGATTGGTGGCAAATATGAGAACTATTGGCCCAATTTCTGGAAGACACATCCACTTTCTGCTTTATTCTTTCTGATTCTTCATTTTTTTCTGGTGACAATTTAGCACGGTACGTGACACTTTCAGCTGTGCTTATTTTCAGAACTACAGAAACCATTCTGTGGTAATTTGTCATACAAGCTGCCTGACTAGAGAGTTATTTTTAGGATTCAACATGAAACAGGGTGGAAATTATTACAACATGAAGTGCTTTTAATATACCAGTTAGCTATTAAACATTCCTTTTTTAAAAATGAGTTTTTTTTAATTTTTTTAAATATACCACCACTCCTATTTGTGAAGAATGGATGTAGATGACATACATTTATTTCATTATTATAAACATATTTTTAATGAATACCTTCCCAGATTAAAGGGACCTTTTATACAATTTCACAAGATCTTCAAACTTATATTTGTCAGAGAACACAGTTGTTTGTATAACTTCTTAAATGATGCTTGGAAGGGTCCCGGAGACATTGGAGATTTCTCTATTTGCATATGATTTTATGTTGTGTAATTCTACTCATGTCACCTGCCGTGACTGTCACTAGTGTGACTTGTGGTGAAATCACAGGGAAGGAATAAAGAGGGTTCTGTGCTTTTATTTTTCACACAGCTGGAATCACATCCACGTGCTGGATGTGGGAATGCATTATAGAACTAGGTTCATACATAAGGATAAAGAGAAATCCTTAACAGTAATAACAATCATGACAATAATTATTAATGTTAATAGAAAAATGTCATGGGTCCATGGCTTTGCAGCAGAGACTAGGATAATTGTTTTTATGCATTTACTAAGGTAATTTTGCAACAGTCTTGAGAATGAAAACATAGTCACAGAAATACATGTAACTTACCAAAGGTCATATGGCAAATAAATAGCTGATGGAATCATAATTCCATCCATGAAAAAGATTGTCAATACTCCTGCATTTCTAACTCACGCTCCACATCGTAATCGCAAGGAGATCAATGCCCACTGAACCTCTGGTCTGGAAGCTGGAAGAGCTTCCTGAGCTTGTGCACAAGCAGCCCAGAGATGACAGGTCACACACACACTGAAAAATCAGGATTTAGCTCTTTAAGCAAAATAAATCTGTACTGCTGAAGGAACATTTCCAGGAGCCAAACTGATCAATCTATAGATAGAGGTTTTGAAAAAGAAATATTCTATGTGAGGTTCCAGGTACAGTCAGTAGAGTTCAGAGAAGTGTGTGGCCTTTACACTTTGCATAAGTTCAATTTGCAGTGAGTGAATGTGTGGAAGTTGGAAGATGACAAAGTTACCATTTTCTGACTTTCTATTGGATGTAAAAGACATGCATATTTCACCCAAATTGATTGAAAAATTCTCACTGTTCATTCATTTTCTGCATTTAAACCATGGAAGAAATCTTTAAAAGAGATGGTATTCAAGGAAAAAAAATGAGGATTCATGTGAATACCGGCCAATAAGTTATATCTGAGTTATTATAAGCTGATTTTTGTCTTTCTTTTTCTTGAATAGAAAAATGATTTTATAACCAAAGGCAAAATAAATATGAGATATCAAAGAGGCTTCATTTTTATACCACTTTCCGTACACTTAATAAAAGCTTTTATTGGTTTTAAAATCAAATATCCATTGAATTTCTAAGTGTAAGATTTTTTGTGGAAATTTGTCCTTAATAAGCTGTATCCTTTATTATTCTGGAAATTGTAATTATTAGTTGCTTCTTTAATATTTAAATAAGCAATTTCATGTTTTCAATAGGTACCCAAAATGATATGGTTTCTTCTATGAAAATATAAGAATATTAATTCAATTCTGAACTCATGGGTATTTTAATATAATTTTTTTCTTAATGGTGACTTCTTACAAATCCACCAACACTATCTTTTCCTCAGAACTTTTGAATGTAAGAAAGTCAACCACACTCATGATGCAGGCATGGATGGAACATGTATGATATACTCCATAGAGTTTGGGAATAAATATTAAAACTAACCACCTTAACTTGCCTCTTTAAGTAAATATTCCTTTGCATACATGGAAATATGCATTTTTTCAAAAATGGGCAAAAATTAATAATGAGCCTTGCACCCTGCATCAGACTCATGTGTACAGAGGAAAAGACATTAAGGCTGATGTATTTTATGGTGGTTGAATTTTATCATCAAAACATTTCAAGCTGATTCTTATTTTGGGGACTGGAGTTTAATGTAGTGTATTTTTTACTGTAAAAAATGTCCACTGAGTTTTTTTTATGATGAAATTGCAGTAATTAGGAAGGTTTAGGATGAGCATCTGCTAAGAGTGGGTATGAAGAAGGCAAATGAGAAAATGGTACACAAAGAGGAAGAAATGCCTCTAAAAGGACAAGAATTTGAAGCACTATGAAAACACCAGATGGGACAAAGGAAACACAGGTCAATGTGGACAGGGATGCAAAGAGAAATTCAAGACAGAAAAATACAAAGGAAACTAGGAAATGAACATGCAGGGCTACTTCACTCTCAACTGTCAGCACTCAGGTCTGAGAAAACAATCTCTACTTACTTGTCCTTGAATGAATATTTCAGTGTACACACACACACACACACACACACACACACACACACACACACACACACGTGCGCGCGCACACCCCAAAAGGTGGCGGGCTCAACTGAAATCATAAAATCAGTACAATCCAACTTAATTAGCATAGATATGAGCTTCTTTAGTTTTTCAGCAATGGAATTTAGCGTCCTCCATTGGAATAGACTGAACAATGCCCACAATTCAAGATGCCAAAAATAACCTTCTTTGCTATCAGGAAGGACCAACAGTCCTCACTTCCATTTTGCCGCTCTTGGGGGAAATGTTAGGCTCACCTGAGGAACTACTCTGTATCCTGATGTCAAATATTAAAAGTTCAGGAAGAAGAGGAGATGGAAGAAGGGGAAAAATAGCAGAAAAAGGTCTTCAATGGGCATGGTGAAATATCCTAGTGACAGCGTAAAGTGACTGAAGTCTACCAAGACATAATTTAAATGATTTAATCAGAGTGTAGTGGCATACACCTGTACCCTCACAACTCTGAAGAAACTGACAGAAGACCTCAAGTTCATACCCATCTGGTACCACAATAAGAGCTAGAGGTCAGCATTGGATGTAAAATCAGATCCTCTATCAAAAACTAAAGAATAACAACAACAAAATCTAGCACCTAACTTAACATACCAAGTGCTCAAAAAGATGGAACAGATGGAGCAATAATGAAGATAAAAATCCACCAAGTAAAATCAAACTAGAGATCAGAGCAGTGAAAGTACTATGTAAAGATATCCAATGATCATAGCTGCTAACATCCAATGAATGGCTATAACTGCTAACATACAATGATCATAGCTGCTAACATCCAATGAATGACCATAGCCGCTAATATCCAATAACCATAGCCACTAATATCTAATGATCATAGCCGCTAATATCCAATGATCATAGCTGCTAATATCCAATGATCATAGCTGCTAACATACAATGACCATAGCTGCTCACATCCAATGACCATAACGGATAACATGCAAAGACCATAGCCCCTAATATCCAATGATCATAGCTTCTAACATCCAATGATCATAGCTGCTAAGATCTGATGACCCCAGCTGCTAACATGCAATGACCATAGCTGCTAACATCCAAAGACCATAGCTGCTAACATCCAATGATCATAGCCTCTAAAATCTAATGACCATAGCTGCTAACATCCAATGACCAGAGCTGCTTAATCAAATGAGATGGAATGGTCACTTCATGACTATCTCTATACCTCGATATTCTACACAGATCCACGTTAAAATGATATGTTATCTTTACAGTAATAATAAAAATAGTCATGCAGAGTGTATTAAAATAAGGTTCTTTTTCTGGAGAACATATTATTTTGAAGTAACAGACAGGACATTTTAAAGGATAAAGTCCTTAACAGGAAGTATGTGTAGTCTTTGAACATAGTAAAGACTCAGTAACAGACCTGCAATAACTTTGTAGCAAAGCTATAGAAGCTTAAGATGTTTTAAAACCTCAAAACTATGTCTGAGGTATTCAATATCCATGGTGGATTAGTGAGAGAAAAGCGTCAGAAAATTTACATTGCTGTAAAAGATTTTATCAAGACACAATTCTACTTGACATTGTTGATATTTATAGACCTTCCTGATCACTATAGAAGCGTCTTACCAAGTATAAATGGTTGTCAAGGTCTAAAGAAAATGATAAGATCATATCAACTCTATTCTCTGATAATAACTAAATTAGAATTTAATATGTAAACACTGAAAATGTCTATATATTTAGACTCGGGTTTCTGAGGTGAGGTTTAGGTTTACATTGGAGGTAAGACTTATACATCATCAAACACTCCCAGTTGTGCCCATAGCTGAGCTATCAATGACTCTGCTCCACTTTCTCTTAAAAGGTGGTCTGACAAGCTCTCAGGACTTGGGAAAACTCTCCTGGGAGACAAGCTCCCCCTCATCAGTCTTCTGGTCCCTGGGAGGTTTCTGAGGACCTCCAACTTCCTCTTCATTGTCCCATTGGCCTTCGCCTTTGCTCCATTGGCTTGGAGGCTACTTTGAGCTCTTTAGTTGCATATGAGTTTCAGTTCTGTTTAACTGTTTGTGTTACCTCACTCTGTCAATGTGGGGCTGTTTTGAACCCATAGTGGTTCTCTTGAACTATTTGCACTGTAAAACAACAACAACAACAACAACAACAACAACAACAACAACAACAACAAAGGTTAAGGAGACCTCCATTGTGATTAATGCACCATGGAAAATATAAAGTCTAATCTATCTTAATACCCTCTAGGGAGAGTTCAAGGTGACTGGTCTTGCAAATTTTCTATGGTTTCTTAAGCAGCATAGGGAGCAATTTATCTGCCAATATTGTTCTTGAAGTTTCCTTATTAACAAACCTACAGCCATTTAATTATTTGCATTTCCTTTTTGAACTTATGTATTCCAAAGGCACTATTTATATTCCTAATTTACAATGTGAGTGTATTAACTTGAATGGTTTTATACATTAATTAAGTATAGGAACAGTGGTCTCCCTCTTTTTCCTTCTAACTTTGATGAGCTGTTAATAAAAATGCAGAATTTAATATTTGTTACTAGCATTTGAAAATGAAAAGAAAAGCTGGCATTATAAGACTTTACCTCATACTGAAATTACTCAAATGTGAGTTAATTGAAATGTTAATTTTGAGTTCCCTTCCTGGTGGCATGTCTGGATGTGGTGCTTTCAAATGACAATGTGAGAAAGTGAAGCTAAGAAAAATTTTATTACAGGATTTATGGAGAATAATTAATCTCTTACATTGAAAGGGTCATTAATTATTTAAAATATGCTTTGGGGAAATGCTCAGAAAATTTCTAAACTGATTTTTACTAGGCAAACTTAAATGTAAATTTAAAAGATTAATTTTAAGGTTTATATGTACAAATACACATATAATTTCTGGGCCTTAGTCTATATGAAATATACATATATTGTTTTAATGTTTAGATAGTCCAGATTTAATATTGAGATAATTTCTAAGAGATAAAAGATTTTGTTATAAATAATGTCTTGAGATTAAATATTTTAATATATAATTTGCTGTGTGTAGATTTTAAGATTATCAAGATGTTATGTTTAAGTTAACTGTATATTTCTCTTGATTTTCTTTCAGATTTTAGACTACTTAGGAAATACTTAGGACTTAACAATGTCAAGGTTAATTTAAGTATCTGCGTTAAAATATTTTCAATAAGCATTTTGAAAACACTCTTTTAGAATGATTTTAGTAAAATTCATAATTTCTCTGTGAGTAGAAATATATAGAACCATGTGTCCTAATTTTATGTAATTTGGTTTTATTTAAAGGCATAGTACATACGAATAGAGATTAGGGTCAAGGTAATTCTGAGTAACTATGGACACAGGCCTAAGGAATGTTGACTTCATCCTGATTTCGCACTCCTAGAATTCTATTCTGAACCTATACCTGATTCAGTCAGAGCCATCTGAACACTGCTGTTTTACCACCTGGGTCTTCCTCCTTTTAGCAATATTTTGAGGGTTTTTTTCCAGGTGGCTCATCATGAATCTCTACTCTGCTTCATGACCCATCAACCAATGAAGGTGTTGCAGATACATTAAAACTTATCCAGTAATCTGGGTCCGTGGGTTAGTTAGGGAGTTGCAGCACGCATCAACTCCCTGTTCACCCACAGGAGCTGGGTGAGCAGTGGCTTGGAATAGCTGTGAGCCGAACGATGTGAGCCGAACGAGAGATGAGACTCTAGGGAGAACGCGGCAGTGGGAAATTCTCATTTTATTGTATAGGAAACAATTGCTTATATAGAGGAAGGTCAGAGGTAGAAGCATAGAAAGCAAGGAGATTGGTAGGGGCCAGTATTCTTTGGATACCTATTTTGCATAGATAGATTGAGGGGGTTATGTGACTATACATGGACATGTATAGAATTGTGATGTCAGCAGAGGAAATGTAACCTTATTTCTTAGGTATGTTATTGCGGCTGGACTAAGTTAGGCTTTGAATTGCTTGCTTGTCTCAGGGGACAGCTGTGGCCTGCCTGGGGGCTGGAGTGTTCAGGATTGCTAAGATTTATAGGGGCCCTCAGACTTTGCCTCAAGTTCCTTATTAGGAGGAGACAGTCCCAGAAGCCTGCCATACTCAGCAAAACCCTACATCCTCCATGCCCCTCAGCAGGGTACCACACAGTAAGCTCTTTCTAACCCAATGCCTAATTTACATCCCCAAGTTTCTATGGAAACCCTACACAAACTGCTATGCCAGCTATCAACTTGGGCACCCTCACAGCTCAGAAGCGTCTCAGAGTTCCTTTCACTGTCTGCTCTCCTTTCCTAGAATAAATCTTTCTTAACTTGACCTTACGATGTGCCTGCACTTGTCAGTTGTTTGGAAATCTTAAGATAATGAGTTCAAGAGCCACTGGTTTTTGACTGAAATTTCGTATGATTCAGCCATGAAAAACTATTGTAAAGTTTCATCCAACATCCAAAAATTATTCTGCAATCCTTAATAAATCTAAGATATTTCACAATTCTTTATATACCTATAAACAACTCAACCCTTTAGGAATGAAGTAGTAAAATACAATAATTAGTTTTACTATTTAAGCCTTTTATAACATCTTCTAAATTATAATTTAATCTATATAACAACTTTATATTTTTCCATTTTATGGACGAATACCCAGAGCTCATGAAGTTTTTTTTTCAAAGAATCATAAAAATCATTTAGTAACTCAACTGATATTTATATATTTATTATCACTTTGTAAACATTCATCAATATCATATATTTTTCCTAATTCTTGCCCTTGAAAATTTGATGTGTATTTGAGTTTTAAAACTTCTGCCTGAGAAATCATCATAAAAATTTCAGAGCTTGAAGTAAATAAGAAACCGAAAACAGTAACTTCAGACTCTTACTAAAGTTATATTCCAGTGACATCTACACTTTTAGGTGTGGGAACTTTGAACATTCCTCATCTAGTTCACTGTGGGTCATCGTTTGAATGATTGCAGGGGAATATCGGAACTGCTCCTGAGTCCTCAGGGGTTCAGCTATGGTAAAGAAAGAGACCCTCACTTCAGATATCAGGTGTGTCATTTCCCCCGTGTTTGCCACCAAATTTGCAGTTTCTCTGTTTACTCTTCATGATCAATAAGTCAGAGTTTCTCACAGACATGGGTCATCAGAATCTCTTAGAGGGCTGGGGAGTTAGCTCAGTTGGGAGATCATTTGCCTGACTTGCAGGTGGCCCCCCGGGGAGTTGGACAATTAAATAATATCATCCAATTAGAGCACTTCAAAACTCTAGAAACTGAACCCAAATTACAAAGTTACTAGGGTTGAAATCTATTTTTTTTACATGTTTTGTTCTGCATTATTGACACTTCTTTTCAGTGTTTACGTGCAACATGAATCAGGACTGCTGATTCTCAGATGAAGTCATATTTTCATTCCTTTCTGGTTTGAACTTGGAAAACTGTTTTCTGGCTTGTATAGTGCAGATCCCAAATGATAAATCATTTGATTTAAAGAATAGGCTGAAAACAGCAGTATTGCAGTCTTTTCTTTTCCAGACAAAGCCTTATAAAACAACTGACACTATCCATCTCTGCTTTTTTTTGTGTCATGAAATCTAGCCTGTGGTTGGGAACCCCAGTTAGTGACTCTGCTGTCATGTGATAACCCTGTGGTAGCCATTGAATTACTTCAAACCGTTGTAGCTTCTAATTGCCACTGTGTAAAAGGCAAATAACACTGAGCTGCTTTTAAATGTAATCTTGTATTCAAGCAGAGTACAGCTCTGTAAATTGGCTATTCTCAAATGGGGACCATAATCATAAACTCACAGTTTGCACATCCAATTTTAGAGAGTGTATTTTAAATTATCACTGCTTTGATTTCATTCTTGTTGACTGCCAGTGAGTCCATGTTTTGTTTTTAGTCTTGTTATTTAATTTTTAATTTCAAATAAAGCTAGCATGGGAAATAAAGTTTCCAAGGATTCATAATAAACAATATAAAATAAAACTAATATTCTTCAGTTCTACTGCTTGACTGTATTATTCAAAGCTCTCCTCTCCTCTCCTCTCCTCTCCTCTCTGTCTCTCCCTCTCTCTGTGTGTTTCTGTCTATCTCTCTCTTTTCTCTCAGTACATAATGTCACTATGACCTTGGGCAAGTCACTTAAGGTCCAGTGTTTTATCTCACAAATTAGAGACAGTAAAACTAATTGTTTCATTAAGGTCAATTTTATGTGAATAATAATAAAAAAATAAACTAAAGTATTTAAGTCGTAAAAAGTACATGAAATAAAAGTTCAGTGAATTTGACTGTATTCAACAATAAAATATATAGACTAAAATTTAGTTACTATACTACTGTAGCCTAATAATTTGGCTCATTAGACTATACAAAATTTGGCATCTAATATTTGACCTGTGATTTTTGTATGATATTTAGTTGTTAAAATGATTTCCTCAGTTACTTAAAATAAATACATAGTCTTTTATCAAGTTTTCACTAAAATAGAGAAATACAATAAATCAAATTTGTCATAGGTTTGGAAAACATTTTTTCAACATAATTTCCAAGACAAAAATGAAGTAAAATCAAACTCAGGCATATGTCAACAACAACCCTATCAAGTATGAATTTGCCATAATTAATTATAGTCGTACATTGTATCATAATAAACCATGTAGCACACAATTTTGTATGATTCCCATATATTTCTTCTCATTAACTTCTAGTAGTAATATCAAAACTGTTTACATTGTACCAACTGGGAAATTGAGGATTAGAAAGGTTGAGTGGAGTGAGACCCCAGACCCAAAATCCAACAGACACTGAAAGTTCTGGAGAGTAGACAGAAGACTTTATTCGGATGACAGACCGGGGCTACCTCTACTCAGGAGAGAGTCAGCAGTCAGTTCTGGTAGCCTAGGGCTTATAAAGAAAAATCCATATCTTTTACTGCATAGAAAGAGAAAGCTTGTGTTCAGAAGCAGAACAAGCAGTTAGTTATTTTCCAGTCAGGACCCTACCTATTTTGAAAATATTTTTTTTAGGGCTGGAGAGATGGCTCAGGGGTTAAGGTACTTGCCTCTAGTGCCTAAGGCCATGGGTTCAATTCCTTAGATCCCACATAAGCCACACCCACAAGGTGGTGGCCCTGGTGTTCTCTCTCTCTCTCTCTCTCTCTCTGCTTGAAAAATGAATAAATAAAATAAAATTTAAAAAAAAGAAAATATTTTTTTTTAGTTCTCAGAAATGATTATTTCTTGGGCAAGACCCAGTGTTTGGAACTTACAGTAAATTTAACATCATCACATAGTCATGACTTGGTCATGGTCTGGTTCAAACAAACTGTTTCCCTACCTTGGACAACAATGGTTGGTTTAACTATTTCAGAGTTATTTGCCTCAAATCTAAAAGCCTTCTGGAATTCACAATGCATATTCTCTTATGCAAGAGCTCAAGCTTTAAGAAAAGTACTACACACAGTTTCTAGATTGGTGACTGGTTTCCACACCAGCTCCTGGAAAGCCAAAACTGCCACATGATGTTCTTCCCATGTATGTGAAGACATTTACCCTCAAGACACACAAATCCACTAAAAAAACAAACTGATGAGAGAAACATCAAATATGGCTAAAATGCAGCCCAGATTTCTCAATAGAGAGGCCAAAAAAGATGTGACAAGCTGATTGAAAATTCAGAAGGAGAAATACTAAAAAAAATATTGATCCAAGATGTTGGAAGTAAAACATTTCTGATTTTAAGTAGGTGCCTTTGCCCGCTAAGCCATCCCCTTAATTTTAAATAAGAAGGTGACAACTACATTTGAAAACACGAGTGATACTCACATGATGGCTGGGTATAAACTTGGTGCCATTTTTTAACTATAAGAACTAGAGGTGGGGTGCTCATGCCCATGTGTAACCCAAGCATTATGGAGGCAGAAGGGCTTTGGCAAGTTTTGGGGGCAGCCTAGTGTACATAGCAAACAGAAAGTTCCAGTTCAGCCAGGGAAACACTGATACCCCATCTGAGAGAAAGGAGAAGAAAGGGAGAGAAAGGATCTTCTCTGGAGTGGAGTAGATAACAGTGGTTTGCTTTGAAAGTCACGTGGATAGATTTAGTAGTTTACCCATTTTAAGCTCTGCAAGAGCCAAGACACCATCTTGACTTCCTCGTGCAGTTATAACACATTATAACATATTCTTATTTTATTGCTATAATTTTCTTGTGATTACAATCCATTCCTGATTTTAAATGCTGCAGAATATGTTTTTAAGTTTCTCTGACCATATGGACACCTTGTTTTTTTTTGGGGGGGATATTAAAGAAAAGTTCATCTCTTTAGCCCTTAATATATATTTAAGAACAATATTATGGAGAGGTTTTAACACTTTTTCTCAGTACTCCAGGTTACACTTTTAGAGTAGAAGTAGAGAAATATACAAGTCAATAATAAGATTAAGGCATTGCTAACTAGGAGACAATGATTTCTTATTTTCATTCAAGAAGAAAAAAAGATGGGAAATATTTTTGAATATTTGTGAAAACATATTTTAGAAATAGGAAAGAACATATTTAAAGGTCAATTCAGAAATATGTTTGGCACTCCAAAGAAAGTTGAAACCATCTGGGCTCCACAGTGGTGAAGGAAGGAAGATCTGCTAAGATACAAGTTTTGTTTCTTGAAAAATAAAATTTTGTAGGCTAGATCTTGTTGGTATTCTCTTTTAGAATTAATAATTTGGTAACCATTCTAGGAAGTAACCAAATATTTACCTGATCTACATTACTTTACCATTAAATGATCACAAGTGTATCCAGAGGGAGTTTAGAGTAGAAGTGGAGTCTGTGTGGGTAAGAAAAGATATCAGTTGTATAATGTATCAAGAGTTCATGATGATATGAATAGAAGATGAAACAAACAAGAAATTGGCAATAGAGTGGAGGAGCGCAGATGATAAGTAGGATTTAAGTTTAAAGGTGTTTCAGTTACTTTCTAGTTGTGGTGACCAAAAACCTGACAAGAAGTGACAGTAGGGAAGGAGGATTTATGTTACTGACAGGGTCAGGCGTCTGCAGGGAATACTTGAGCTACAACCTAGGGGCTGATTGGTCAAATATGAACCAATCAGCTGTCTCTCTGACTCACCTTGGGAGAACTTAAATTAACTTCCCTAGAGGAAGCGGGCCTCTTCCCCCACATGGCAAGTTAGCAGAAGGACCTCTGATCCAGGCCTTAGGAAGGTAAGCACTTTCTGGGCAGGCTCCAGACTTTTTCCCGCATGAAACTCTCCTCATGATGGGAGTTCTCTATTATTTTTTTTTTCTGTTTCTGCTTATTTAGCTAAACAATATAAGTTTTATTAAACTCGTTTTCACCACACTTGTGGCTGGAAAACTCTGTAACTTCCCACATGGTGACTGGGAGACTTCCCCATCCAATTCCCGGTTTCCTAATTTAATAAATTAGAATAAATGTGTATAATTAAAATTTATTTCTATCCATGTGTATAATTCTTTTGCATTGGAGGACACGGGTTGGGGGGAATATTCAGTGGTAAAAACAAAATATAACTGTGCCAAGATTTTCGTATCATTACCTTCCAGTTTATGGCTAGAATTCCTCAAGCAGACAAGGCTGGGTGGCAGGAGCTAGAGGCAGCTGGCCGGCAGTATGTAGCCCATAGGGATGAAGCAGGCAATGTTTACTGATGTCCCTCTGTTCAATTTTTCCTTCCTATTAAGTCTGAGATCCCAGCCTCAGAATTGTACTGCTCACCTTTAGGGTGTGTCTCAACAATCTAGAATATCCCTTCCAGACTTATTCAGAGCTTTTTTATTTTCCATTCTAAAGATTTTTGGGTTCTCATGTAAGGGAAGATATATTGCTAATATAAGAAATCACTACTGAAGAAATACAAATGAAAATTACTTAAATTTGGAAGATTATGGGACAGAAACAGGAACTGTTTGAGGTTTCTGAACTCAAGCTTTGGAAAAGATAAGAGAGGATTGAGAAGCCTTGCTGTCACTCCTTTGATTATGTGTATGGGGTATTATCAGCAGTTCCCAGAAACCATTGTAAACCAAATGCAACTTGTGACTTAACTTGCTTTTGTTAACTTGCCCTGCCTTTTGGGCTGTAAATACTGCAAACTTTGATCCAGAAAGGGAGGTGAGAATAGATAGAGGCCTATTTGCTCTTCCCAGGCTCCTGTCACATAGACATCTTTCTACCCAACTATAAAAACACCCTTATAACTGGTGTTCAGGCCAATGACTTCTTCTATGCTTGCCCTGCCTGGTGTAAAATAATAAACCACCATTCTTCATTAGCTGTCCCAGCTTTGTTTCTCTTTCACATGGGATATTTTTACATCTGGAGGCTCCAGCGAGATTGGGCAAGAGAGCCCTGTTTTTTGGTTAGAGGGACCTACCACTCCTGGCCATACAGCCCCCTGAAGCCAACCAAAGATGAACCATCACACAAGAAAATCTATCTTTAGTTAGACTAAGCATAAAGTGACTACACTGTGCCATGGGTAGTTATAATTTGAAAATGTTCAACTTGAAATACCTTTTAGACATCACAACTATTTAAATAAGAATGAGTGGCTTTGGGACTCTACTGGGGGTCTTGTATAATTCAGGAAATTTATTTATCATGAAATACATTGATTCTGTTTTTTTAAATAACTGCACATTTTATGGGAAATTTTCTGAACAGAATATTTCAAGAGATATAAGTATTATAAATGTGAAAAATTTTCCAGTCCCTTTAGGTTTACTTGTAATATTTAGCTTCTTGTCATATAAAAACATCAGATAATAACAATATGAAGAGTGAAAATGTTAACATGACATAATTTTGACATTGATGGTGCCTGATTTCTATCGCCCATGGCGAGGAAGCAGAAACATTTCCCTCCTTACCAGAGAGCAAAAGAAGTAGGAAGAGTTCAGGATACCAGAATTCCTTTAAGGTTCCACCACCTTCAAAAAGTGGGAAAAGAAGTTTTAGCCATGGAATTTGGGAAGAGCGTTATCATCCAAAATACAGTGCCATTCTTGAATCAACAATGTAAATGTTACCAGGGAATTGAGACACAATGTTAATATCAAACGTCAGGTAGCTTGACCCCACTTTCTCTTAAATTTATCAACATACAACAGTTTATATTACTCCAGGTCTTTCCTTATAGAGGATGGAACAGTGTAAAGTAGGGGGATAGAAACAGGTCCAGTGTATAGTGAAGCATGGATTGAAGAATTCACTTTGAGAGCCAATACTGTTCTGAGAGTTGGGCATGTTAAAAGTTGAGAATGGGGGCATTTGGGAGTGGAATGACAACTCATTTAACAAAGCAGTTGTATCAAAATTGTGAGGACCTGAGTGTGAATCCTCAGCACCAGCATAAATGGTGGCCAGAAAGGTGGCCTTTCTGGCATCCCAGGTCTCCTGAGGCAGAGGGGTTGGTTAACTGGCTCTCTAGACTAGACAAATCACAGAGCTCTGGGTTTGGGTTATAGACATTCTTTTAATAATGAATAACATAGCCATCAAGGAAGGTATCCAAAGTCAACTTCTAGGCTCCAAATTTTCACACATGTGCACACACATAACCACACACATGTGAACACAAATGCACACATACCAAGCATACATACAGATGAAAAAACAAACAGAAGAGAATGTACAGATAGGTAAGCACTAGTTAATAAAAACTTTTACATAGTTTTTTTTTTTAATTCTGGCTTTTTTGTGTGTGTGAGGATTCCATGGTTTTGATTCCTTATTCATTTAGCTTATTGTGTAAGTCCTCCAAACCTCCCATACTCCCCCATTCCTTCTATTCCCTTCCACAGTCTCACATTCCACCTGCCAGGTTTGCTTAGAATTTAAGCTCAACCTGTTTAGCAACTGCATATGAAGGAGAATAAGCAACATTGGATTCTTTGTTCTTGTGTGAGTTTGTTAAGTATGATCTGCTCCAAGTCCATCCACTTTTCTTTAGATTTCATTATGTCATTCTTCATTCAGTTGAGTAGAATTCCATTGTGTAAATGCACCACATCTTTGATAACCATTCATCCATTGATAGGCATTTGGGTTGATTCCAATTCTTTGCTAGTATGAATTGAACTGCAATAAACATGATTGAGCAAATGCCTCTGTGTTGAGGTCTCAAAGGTAGAGCCTGGTACAGGGATAGCTGTGTCCATTGGTAGCTCAATGTCCATTCTGTTCAGGAGTCTCCACAGTACTTTCCAAAGTGGTTGTACAAGTTTTCATTCCCATCAACAGTGAATGAGGGTTCCTTTTTTCCAGCAACCTCACCAGAATCTATTGTTGTTGGAGTTTTTAATGATTGCCATCCTGACTGGAGTAAGGTGGAAAATTCTGGCTTTTATTCTCCTCAAAATGAAGGCTCCTTTCCAGACTCTAAGATGACCAATGGCATTTCAATTTAAATTTTTCACCATAATTTAAAAATATCATTGAATTGAAATAACTACCAAGTATAAAAAAAGTTATATTAGAAAATAAAAAAAAAATTAGATGCGGAACTACATTAGATATACCCAAACAATATAAGATTTAAAATTTTTACACTATGTTATTAGCAGGTTTTAAATATAATCTTTGGAAAATAAATAATACCACGGAATAAAAAATCAAGCAAATTTCTTTAAAATATGGAATTGTCATGGTGATGTCATGAAGTATTTCCAACCATCACAAGTTATGAGATCATACATACGCTGATTTTGGGTCACATTCAGACATGATGTTGTCATTGAGAAATGTTACCCTTGAGAAACACACAATGTATGATTTTGCATTGACTCACACTCATAGCAACCCCAGGCCACATGTGCCCATGTGTAATGTGACTCTGTTCACAGCAATCCTGGGCCACCTGCACCCTCATGAAATTCGCTGAACTGTTCAAGAATTTATGACCTTTAATATTCATATAATCAGAGCATATCATATATATTTAATGAAGAGTTTCTACAGTTAAAATAAGGCAAACATATAGAAATTCAATGCCTG
>PVHP010037734.1:0-16958 GCA_004024765.1 Zapus hudsonius
TGGACTGTGTGCTTATCTTTTCATCCTCACTAACCTTAGAAGTTCCTTTCCAGTTCTAAAGGATATCTTCATGACACAGGAAATTTTTTTAAAAAAGAATAAGCAGGGTAATAGAGCAAGAACATGAAAGTATGGGACTTTTCACCTTTAATCTCTCCTTCTTTGTCCCCTAAAACAGTGAGCACCTCTGACTGGGTTACAAGGGTGTCCCAGTGACAAGGGCCCCACAATCTTTTCTAGAACACTCTCTCTTGCATAAAGTAGTAAAAAAAATTCCCTAAGAATGTAGAACTCTAATTTGTTCCTATTTCTCATAATATGAGAGCAAAATTCCAAAAGTCTAATGGAGTTTTAATTCCTCAAAGTTCAAGGCAAATTAAATACTGATTAGAACAGTAGTCAGAGAATAAGCTCTCTGTCCTGCCATTTTAAATTCAGAATGGAACAGTGTTTTGGTGGCTCTCAAGAAACTTGGCATTTGAAGTCAAAGGAAAAAAGTCATTGTCTTCCATTCCCATGGAAATCACTTCTATTAATTAAAGGTCAAATCAAGGTCAAGCTATGGAGAAGTGTGAGCCCACACAACAGAAACAGTCCTGTGAATTAGAAATGGGGGAGTTGATAAGGGCAAGCACAAGCTGTAAAGAAGTTCAAGGTGAAGGCCATGTGGGGGTGTCAGAGAAAAGTGTTTTTTGCATGGCCTGATAGGGTTCAAGAGCTACGGTTAAGAGAACATAGCAGACCTGGCCCCTGGAAAACCTCGGTGAACATCATGCCATTGAAGAAGGCAAAGAACAGACAAGCTTCCAACTCCAACTGACTTGTGCTTCCTGGAGCCTCCCATTGGGAAGAACTACACAATCCACTGGTCTCTGAAAAAAGAAGGTATTCTTCGCTTTATGCTTTCTGTTTTCACAAAAAGTAAATCCTCGAAACATTACATACTGAACCCAGTAGACTCCATGGGATGGCTTAGGTCCCTTCTGACAGGACAAAGAGGAATCTTGCCTTGATCCACAGATTTCTCACTAATTACTCTGTGTGCCAAGCAAATAGCAACTGTTTACACACAAGGCACTTAAGTGCCCATTCTGATGCTCCCAGGTCTCACACTCAGGACAAGAGAGAGGCCATGGGGGTCAGTACCTGTAGCCTTGCCACTTCTCCCACCACATTTTGCTAAGAATGTTCTGCCCTGGTTTTCAAATTTCAAAGTAACACCCCCCCCCCATCACTATCTGTGTTTCAGGGTGGAAAGAAATAGCTTTAATACAAGGATGCTCCAGCCTCCTTAAATTATTTAAATTAACACTCCTGATCCTTGACCAGGGATGAATAAGGTAAATCATTACAAAACACATCTTTGTGTGTGATTCATGTGTCCTTAAAGGTACTCTTATTTTCCTATCCTTAGATTGGGTGTCTGGCATTTCTGAACCATTTTGGAATCTACTCCTTGCTGGGAGATTTCAAGAAAACTCTAGTAATCAAACAAACCCCTTCAGCCTGACATGAGCTTTTCTGTTAATTCTGAGACATTTTGGGGGAACAGAGAGGTAATGTTATCAGCCTTTTGTCACATTTAAGCAGGCTTTAAAGGTCTGAGGATAATTTCTTCTCAGCATTTTGGCTAAGATCACGTGTAAAAGTCTGATGATAGCATACAACAGAGAGAACTTACATATCTATAATATGAGTAGGTTTACCCTAATCTATAGATGAACAGAAACTTAAATGAGAGCTATGGAAATAAGAAAGTCAGACCTAGAAAGGAAACAGAGGTAGCAGGAAGTCAGAAAAATCATATACAGTGACAATAATAATAGCCAACAACTGCTTTCCAATTATATATCTGTCCAATTAAGTAAAATAACCCCCTTTGCTTATCCTTCTGAATCCTTTAAAGTTGAGAACTTCTAGTCCTCTGATTTAAAAAGAAAAAGAATAAAGATATTGATGAGAAAGCATAGCTTGATATTGATTTTGCAAAGGTGAATGGATTTTGAGGCCTGACATTGAGGTTTCCTCTCTCTGGATCCAATCACTTTGTCTTAGAGCTCTTTTTCCATGAAACATAATATCTCCATTACTGAAGCCAGAATGCAATACCAAAATACAGTGGAAGTTTACTCATCATCCTCTAAGACTCTGAGGTAGATGAAACCTTTCCCAGCAGCCTTCTTCAAGGGCACAGCACTGTCCTGTGTCAAAACTTCCCAGCAGCACAGTAGTCCTCCAACTCATTATAGCATTTAGATTAACCCTTGTGTTCCTCAGCCAGGGGAAGAGATTCCTCCACCTACCACTGACCAGATGTTAGAGAAAAAACTCATTTCTGATGAAACTGTATCAATCAACCCAGTAGAGAAGCTACTGTCAACACATACATTCATGAGGGTTCCCAGCAATTTACCATAAAGCAGTTCTGTTCCTGATTTGTTCACAATTTTATGCTGTCAGTTGTAGGTAGGGAAAGCATTGCAGAGCAGACAGTAAGGACATGACATCTTGTCAGATCAGCAGGAAAGAAGCAGAACAGCCAAGCTTGTCTTGACTGTAAAATCTTAAGATCCATTCCCTAGTGGCATACTTCCTTGAGAAAGGATAAAGAAAACCTTTACATCATAAAAGAGGTTGAAGAAATTTATGTGTACTAATCTAGCTTACAGAGAATATTGGATAGAATGCTTCACAGTGGAATGAATATACACATAAGGCATGAACTCATACTTTTCAGTAGTAATTGAATATTAATTGTCTCAATTCCCCAATGAATTTGTCTTCAAAGACTAACAGAGTGGTTTAGTAAAACAGATTTATCTTTTTGTTGTCATCAAGAAGCCAGCAAAGAAATACTCTATTTAGAATGTGTTGTGGTCAGCTTTCAAGTTGCTGTGCAGGAAGAACCCAAGAAAAAGTGGCTTGTAGAGGAATGGGTTTATTTGGCTTATGGACTCGAGGGGAGACTCCATCCAGGCAGGGAAAATAATGGCATGAGCAGAGGGCTGGACATCACCTCTGACACAGCACTGAAACAGCGGCAGGAAGGTGTGCCAAACACTGGCAAGGGGAAGCTGGCTTATAACCCCATAAGCCCGCCCCTGACAACACAGCTTCATAGAGGTTGTAAAACCCAAACTGCCATCAGCTGAGGATCGATCTATCAGAACACATTCATTTGTTTGTAGGGGACACCTGGATCAAACCATGACAGAATGAAAGAATGGAAAAAGGTATTCTAATAAAATTGAACTGGGAAACAAGAAATTATTGCCTATCCAAATATCTGACAAAGTAGATTTCAAACCAAAATTAATCATAAGATATAAAAAGGTCACTTTATATGGACTAAGGAAAAGAGTCTATGAAGAGAACATTATAATTCTAAACGTATGTGCACCAAGCACAGATGCACATTATTTTATAAAACAAATTCTACTAGATATAAAGTAAGAGATAAATCCTGATACACTAAAAGCAGGCAACTTCAACACCTCACTCTCACCAACAATAGGTCATCTGGACAGAAAAAAATAAGTAAAGAAACATGGGAGTTAAATTATACCATAAATGAACAGACATTCTCCTCAGTGGCTCAGGGAACCACACCCACACTGTCAAAGGGCTCAAAATGAGGAACTGTTCAAAGCTGTGGATGTAGCTGCAGAGAAAAGGAAGTTCCCATCTCTCTGTGATGGCCTGAAATCAGAACTAAGACTGAACAAATGGAACTGGGCATCGCTTAAAAGACAAGAATTCTCAGTGGAAGTTGAGGAAATCCAGACCAGAACCAAAATCAGGGTAGTCAGTTTACAAATCCTGTATCTCCATCCAGCTCATTCTCTATCTACACATATCCTTCTTTCAACACATACTGTCATCCTAACAGCTCAGCTTGGCCACCATACTATACCATTATACCACTATAGTACCCTTACCTCCATGGCCCTTCTCTCTCTCTCTCTCTCTCTCTCTCTCTCTCTCTCTCTCTCTCTCTCTCTCTCTGTGTGTGTGTGTGTGTGTGTGTGTGTTGAAGGTATGGTGTACATTGTTTTGTGTTCTCTGTGTTGTTCAGCTTTCTTCTTTTTCCCCATTATTTCCCTCTACATCTTCCTCTCTCACAGAACATAACCTCTGATTTGAAAGTCTCATCACACACACAAAACAACATGAGGAAGAACTCCATGACAAAGAAATAGGGGATATTTTCAATATAAACATAGCAGAAAATTTCACACATCTAGGAACAGAGATGCCCACCCAGGTAAAAGAGGCATATATAGAACACCAAATAGACAGGAAAAAAAAAGAAACTCCCATCATAGTTAAAGCACTAAATGTGCAGAACAAACCAAGAATGTGATGTGAGAGCCAAGACAATGAAACTCCAGGCCACCTATAAAGGCACCTATGAAAAATAACAGCTATCCTTTTAGTGGAAACTTCAAAAGCCAGAAGGGCTTGTAATATTGTATTTAAAGTCCTAAAAAACCATAGTCGCCAATGCAGACTTCTATATTTAGCAAAATTATCAGTCATAATTGAAGGCGAAATAAAAGTAAGCTAATGGAATTTCTGACAACCAAGCCAGTGCTATAATCAGACTGGAATACTTCAGAGTGAAGAGAAGCATAAACACATTCAAGGAGCTACAGGGGAAAAATGAATAATGCAAGGATAGTTGTTGAGAAATTGAAGACTAAGAAAATCCCAGGCACTAAAAAAATGACAGGAATTAATTCACCCTTTTCAATAATAACCCTGAATTTTAGCAGTCACAATTCTCCAATCAAAAGATAAAGACTATTAGATTTGATTGGGTCCCTCTATTTGTTGTCTCTAAGAAACACAATGAAAGATACACACTATTCTAGGGTAAAGGGAAGTATTGTAGTTAACTTTCTCTGTTGATGCATAAAATGAACCCAACCAAAGCTGTTTGTGGAGGAATGGGTTTATTTGGCTTATGGACACGAGGGGAGACTCCATCATGGCAGGTAAAATGATGGCATCAGCAGAGGGGTGAACATCACCTCCATCACAGTACTGCAAACAGTGGCAGGAAGGTGTGCCAAACACTGGCAAGGGGAAGCTGCCTTATAACCCCCAGAAGGCCTCCCCTGACACCACAGCTCCAGCAAGGTTCTAATACCCAACCTCATCATCTGGGGATTGATCATTAAGAATACATTTGTTTGTGGGGGACACCTTGATGAAACCATGACAGAATGCCCCTGGTCCCCACAAACTAATAATCATACATGATTTAAAATAAAATGTGTTCAACTCAACTCCCTAAGTTTCCACACTTTTCTTTCAACTGAGCCGTAATACGAAACAGCAAACCTATAATGACACAGAATATTCACACTGCAACAGATAACATGATGCATGGCAAAAACAGATTAAACCAATATAAAATTTAAAACAGAGAAATGTCAATCTGTAACTCCAAGTTCAATAATTCTAACCAGTAACAAGTCTCTTGGAGATCCAATTCCACCCCTCCAGCTTGGCTACTCAGTCTAGGAAAACTTCATCTGGTGCTGGCAGCTCATCTTGGCAGCCATCCACAGTCCTGGCATTTCACTGGGTCTCCACTGCAACCCACAGTTCATCCTCATGGCTCCATCAGCCTCCATGTAGGCAATCTAGCACACCTGCTGCACACTGTCAATTAGCCATTTTTCAAAAACAAAACTGTGGCAATCCAATGACCCCCTCTTTCAGCATTTGTTATACTCCATAGTACCAGGTTGGCTATTTGTTAATCCAGGGGGAACAAAGCATTCAGGCCCCTTACTTCAAAAAGTCCACAATCTTCCTGCTGTCCCAATGCAGATCACGTGGCCCAATCTCAATGGTTGTCATCTCTCAAACAATTACAGCTGAACGGGCAGCAGTTTCAGCCCAAAGATCTCTTTTCTTTCTGCGCCAACTCCATCTGCTTACACCAGTCCATTTCCACACAAAGCAACCCTGCACACTTTCTCAGGACACAGGCAAGCAGAAAACAGCAAGCCTCTCACACACACTGCTTCTGGCACAAGCCCAACAGAGTTCCTTCTCACCCTCAGAAGCCAAACCTCATAGTCCCTAATCCTTACTGCATTCAGGTCTTTTAACTCTGAACAGAATGGCTCATCAAGCTGTACTTACAGCACTGCAAGGTATCTCTTAGACTGAGATTTCAAATCCTTCCACATTCCTCCTGCAGATCAATTCCAAAAGGCCCAAAAGCCACAAGATCAGGGTTCTAACAACAACAGACCCCAAAACCTGGTAATAAATCTGTTGTAGTTAACTTTCTCTGTTGCTGCACAAAATGATCCCAATGAAAGCTGTTTGGGAGGAATGGATTTATTTGGCTTACAAACTCAGGGGAGACTCCATCATGGCAGGGGAAATGATGGCATGAGCAGAGGGGTGGACATCACCTCCACCACCGTACTGCAAACAGTGGCAGAAATGTGTGCCAAACACTGGCAAGGGGAAGCTGGCTATAACTCCCATAAGCCCTCCCCTGACAACACAGCTCCAGCAAGGTTCTAATATCCAAACTGCCATCAGCTGGGGATTGATTATTCAGAACACATTTGTTTGTGGGGGACACCTGAATCAAGCCATGACAGGTAGGAAAAGATACTTCAGCCAAATGAACCAGGCAACAGTCAGGTATCACAATTCTATTATCTTCTTAAATAGGCTTCAAACTAAAATTTATCAGAAGAGATAAAGAAGACCACTTCATACTGATTAAGGGAACAATCCATCAAGAGGACATGAAAGTGCTGGGAGAACTAGAAAATCCACATGTAGCAGAATGAAGCTAGAAACTAGAATGAAGCTCACCCTGCAAAAAAAATAGTATCAATTCCAAATGGATAAAAGACCTCAGTATAAGACCTAAAACACTGGAATTGCTAAAGGAAAAGGTAGGCATACACTCCAGGCTATAGGTGCAGGTAAGGGTTTATAACTAGGACTCTAGTCACTAATGAAATAAGATCAACAATTAATAAATAGGATCATATTTTTTAAAAAGCATTTATGCAACACAGGAAGAGACAGCCTACGAAATAAGAGAAAATCTTTGCCAGCTACACATCTGACAGAATATTAATATCTATAATATACAAAGAATTCAAAAAACTAAACATCAGGAAAACAATTCAATAAAATAATGGGTAATACAACTAAACAGAGTTCTCAAAAGAATATGCAGGACCATAAAATATTTTTTAGAATTCAACATTTTTATCCATCAGGGAAATGTAAAGTAAAACTATTTTGAGATTCCATCTCATTCCATTCAAAATAGGTATAATCAAAGAAATCAAATGACAACAAATGCCAGCAAGGTTTTGAAGAGAGAGTAACCTTAACTCACTGTTGGTTGGACTGTAAACTGGTACAGCCACTATAAAAATCGATATGATGACTTCTACAAAACCTCAAAATAGATCTACCCAGCTATACAACTTCTGGGCATGTACTATAAGGACTCTATTACAGAGATATTTACTCAGCCATAAATGTTGTTGCTCTATTCATAATAGCTATGAAATATAATTAGCCTAGATTCCTCCCCAAAAAGATGAACAGATAATGAAGGTGTGATACATATAAATGATGGAGTTTTATTCAGCTGTAAAGAAAAATCTAAGTATAAAATTCACAGGAAAATGGATGGATATGGAAAAGATTATGCTTTGTAAGGCAGTCTCATAAAGAAAAATAAATGCCTCATGTTCTATCTCATGGATCCTAGTTTCAAACTTATAGATTAATGGCTATAAGTCAGTGAGTGTTTCTGTTGAAGCCAAGATGCTAGAAAAGGGATATGAGTGGAGGTTTTGTGGGAGGGAGGGTCATTAGGACACATGGAGCTTGAAAGTAGAGGAAGATAATGGGAGAGAAAGGTTTAGGCAGGGCTGGGGTATGTGGATGAGAGAAGGGGATAATTGGGGGATGAATCAAAACTAAAGATATATTCATAAGCCATAAGGAAATCTACTAGTGGAAAGCCAATGAATTCTTTCCTAAAATTATTTGAATAAAGGTCCACTATGTGGGTGGATATAGCTGGTTCCCAAGTCATCACAATCACAGTGCCAAGAATGATATGCCTCACAATGAAATTCAGGTTAGGAAGGCTACATAGGCAACCAAAACAATATAAGATATGTCATCTCACCAAAAAATAGGTGGTATGTCTGTATTGGTGAAGACACCACACATTTCAATTGCAGAACATATAGAAACTGCTGGAAATAAGCTGGAAGCTTCCTTCTTGCTCACTGGCTTTCTTCCTGACAAACTGTGCAAAGGGAGCTGCTCCGGGAGAAAGGCCATCAATAGTCCTACTCGGCTATAGACTCCATGTTCTTCAATCAACCTGCTGGTGCAATAGCGGCATGAATCTTATGGGAATAACCATCTGCTTTATGACTCAATTTAAGGTGAGTTTCACAGAAGGAAATTCATGTCTGGCACTTTATGCCTGGCCAAAAGCCTGTGGCTAGGGATATGGTCCTGATAGGTTAGGGGACTTAGTGTGTTACACCAAAAGGACAGTGTGTCAAACTTCCTTCTATATATCTATACTTAGGTATTTCAGGTTAAAATAATGAAATAGAAGCCTTGTCAAAGGAACCTAGCAGAGGTACAGAAGATAATACACAATGTTCTCTTTTTAGGCAAAGTTCAATATCTATAAGAGCTTATTAAGCCAGGTGTGAGGCCCTTTCCCCACCCTTCTGACCAACCTGGCTGCTGAGATGAGCTCACAGTGCACCAAGGAGGGACCTGCTTCACACCTCAACATGTGAGATAGAAACTCACTTTAAAAGGTAACGGCTGATTCACAATGATTTGCACATATCCCAAATATGGGTACATAGGTTTGAAGTGGAAGTGCAAATAGCACCTCCAATATTAGGACGGGTTGCTTTAAGGAAAACAAAACGCTGGAAAGGAAAGAATTCAAAATTCATTTTACCAAGACAGAAATTAGGATTAATTTAGGTCATTTTTTGGAATTTTTACTTTTTAAGAACCTTCCCCATTTTCTTTCTAGGCAGGGTCTCACCCTAGTGCATGCTGACCTGGAAACTCACTCTGTAGTCCAGGCCAGCCTTGAACTCATGGAAATCATTCAATTCGGGCTCCAGAGTGCTGAGATTAAAGGTTTGAGCCACCATGTCCAATTTAGTGCATTTTAAAAAATTTAAATCTCCACACACGCATGTATAGTCCATGCTGATTGTGTTTGTTTGTATACTGCTCAGCTTGATTTTAGTTTGGTTGTATATTTTTCTCCACCAAGTCTACTATTGGAATCTTTCTATTACTATTCACCAGCTCAATTCCCATCCTTTTCCTCTTTGCAACTTCTTTTCCACATTCTCCCCTCACTGTGCTCTCCTCTTTCATCATCAAAATTTAACCCTTGCATACCCCAACAGACTCTAAAACCTGTAGACCTTTCCTCTCCCTTATACATGTACCACCACCATCTTTTTCAAAGTTTACACAATTCCATATCATTACCCACCCTACTTCCATCCTGCTTTTGAGTAACCAAAATCCTAGCATACCTCATACCAGCCATGCAGGTTCAACCACCAGCAATTATTGAAGTCAAAAAGTCTATTTTTATAAATTTTCTACTGGGACATTCACATAACATACATAACCACCAGCTTGGGTCATTCCTGCTATTAATAGTCTATGCTCAGAATTAGATAGAGACCATACAAGTGTATTTAAGCTAATACCCTGGAGATATTATGTCTGATCTATGCATCTAAGATAGTATCTGATAAAACAAACAGAAAATCCAAGAAAAAAAGCTTATATCACAGTTTGACCCAGGTGTCCCCCCACAAAGAAATGAATGTGTTCTGACTGATTGATCCTCAGTTGATGTCAGTTTGGGTTTTACAACCTCGCTGTGCTGTCGGGGGCAGGCTTATGGAGTTATTAGCCAGCTTCCCCTTGCCAGTGTTTGACACACCTACCTGCCATTGTTTGCAGTGCTGTGGCAGAGGTGATGTCCACCCCTCTGCTCATGCCATCATTTTCCCTGCCAGGATGGAGTCTCCCCTCGAGTCCGTAAGCCTAATAAACCCATTTCTCCACAGCCGCTTTTGTTTGGGTTCTTTCTGTGCAGCAACAGAGAAAGTTGACTACAACAGCTGACATGTGAAAATCTCAATGTAGTAATATAAACAATACATTATAGATAAGTTTGTGAGTAATATAATAATACAAAAAATTCAAGGCAATGTAATATCTCCAAAATTTATAAATTCCAGAGTAATGACCTGCAGTTAGACTGAATAAAAAGAAATATCAGAGAATCCAAAAGAATTATTATGAGTATGTCCAATGAAATCAAAAGAATCCAAGAAAAAAAAAAGCTCCTAAAGGAGTTCCAAGTGAAAATAGCTAAATGAAATAAGGAGGTCAATACAAAATATAAGACAGAAGGTGAGTACTGGAGAAAATATAACCTGAAATGGAATACATAATAAGTCAATTAAAAAATTCCATAGAAAGTCTCACCAGTGAAAGGGATCAAAGAGAAGAAGATTTGGAACTTTTCAACAAGGAAAAACAAACATTAATGAGAAGGTGTTAGTGGGAATTTCAAGACATTCAGGACACTATGAAGAGACCAAATCTTAAGAATTCTGGGTGTAGAATGTGAAGAATTTCAATCTAACAGCATAGTATTTTCAACAAAATCATAAAAGAAAATTTCCCAAAATTAGGGAAAGAGATGCCAATGCATTTGAGACACAAAACAGACGAGACCATGAGAAAACCTCCCCTCATCATATTATAACACAACTAGTAAATACAAAGACCAAAGAAAATACATTGAAAGCAGCAAAAGAAAAGCACCTAGTAACCTATGGAGACAAGCCGAGCAGAATAACAGAGTTTTCAACAGAAATTTTAAAAGCCAGAGGGCTTGGAATGACTTATTGTAACTTCTGAAAAATAAAAACTTCTAACCCAGACTTCTATATCCAGCAAAGATGATCTATCACAATTGGAGAAAAAAGAACTTTCCAGGATAAAAACAGACTAAAGGAATGTATGACCACTTAGCCAGCTTTATAGAAAATACTTCTAGGAATAGTTTAGACTGACAAAGAGGAAACACATATACATGAGGCCACAGAAAAAAATAAACAATGTTTGGATAATAGTTAATGAAAGAGAAGAACAGGAAAACCCAAGCACTACAAAATCAAAAATAATAACAGGAATAAACACATGTTTTTCAAGAATAATTCTTTTTTATTGTCAATAATTAGATACACTGTATGAGCAAATCTTGTGGTGGTACCCCCATTTTTCTCCTCCCTGTCCCCATCCCACTGGGGGCCCTCTTATGTGAGCATACTGGATCAGTCCAGGATTTAGGGGGTTATGAATTACATAAAAGGTAGCCAATTTTTCTACTTTGTGTGTTCAACAATAATTCTTAATATCAATGGCCTCAATTCCCCAACTAGAAGTCACACACTTGTAGACTGAATTAAAAAGCAGAACCTTTCAGTTTGCTGCTTCAAGAAACTCATCTTTCCATATAAGACAGATGCTACAATAAGAAAAAAAAGGATGGAAAATAGAATTTCAAGCAAATGGGCCTTGGCAACAAGCAGATATTGTGCTTTTAATATCTGCCAGGATTTACTTCAAACTGTATTAGTCAGAAGATATAATGGTCACTTTATTTTGATTAAGAGAACAACAAGAAGACATTATAATTCTAAATGTATATGCACATGGGTTCACCCAATTTCATTAAATAAACATTACTATATGTAAAGTCACAGACAGCAGCTATAAGTGCATATATTAAGAAATGGGAGGGGTCACAAATAAAAGACACAGTGTGATCTTGCTTGCTGTTCATCTCTCCTGAAATTCCAGGTTCCTTCTTGGTAAGCCTCCCTTACTCCCCCATGGGCTCTCTAATTACCTCCTCTCCTCCACGTGGCGAGAGCTCTCTGCCCTTTCTTCTCTTTCCTCTCTAAATCCCCTTTCCCTTCCTCACTTCGTACGCCCTCTCTCACACTTGTGTCTTCCTGAATCAAAATGTCGTGTTTCATAAATTATCCTTCTCAGTCTTATTTTATCTGGTTCTTTGGTTAAAAGCAGACAGGAACTCAGCATTTGGAGTTCAAGGGCTAGTCCTGAACTCCCAGTACCCCATTACACAATTGACCAAAAGAAAGAGAGAAAAGACAAAAGTAAATAAAATTCAAAATGAAAAGGACACCATCACAGCAAATAGCTAAGATTTTTTAAAAAATCATAATAAAGTACCTTTAAAACATATAAATTGGAAAGCTAAAAGAAATGGATTAATTTCCACATATATTTGACCTACCAAAATTAAACCAAGATGAAATAAGTCTTTTTAACAGACATATAACAAGCAAGGAGATAAAAGCAGTTACAAAAAAATCTCCCAACTAAAATGAAAACTATATTTTCTGAGGTAGCCATGTTTCATCACTAGAAGCCCAATGTGCTAGCCATTGTACCATTGCACCACCTGAAAGGAGCCATTTTTAATTGACAAACTAATTAATGCAATAAGACATGAGACACATGGCTGGAAAATGGCTCAGTGGTTAAAGGTGCTTATTTGCAAAACATGCCACGCTGGTGTTCAATTTCCCAGCACCCAGATGCACAGTGTTGTGCCTCTGGAGTTCCTTTGCATTAGCAAGAGACTCTGGTGCACTCATACCCCATCTTTCTCTCTCAAATAAGCAAGTAAAAAAACTTTTTAAAAAACACATGTGATACAAAAAAAGGAATCAAATATGATAGGAAGAAGTCAAATCATATTTATTTGCAGATGATATAATTCTATGCACATGAGACCCTACAGACTACACCAGAAAACTGTCAGACCTGGAAAGCATAAAAAATTGAGATAAATAAGAACCAGTCCTGGCCTCAGGAGCTCACAGCTTGGATGAATATTCCTAAATGTAGCAAATGTGAAACCTAGTCATGACTAATGGGCTCATACCAGGTATGGGTGAACACCTGAGTGTGGGGGTGGGGGTGGGGGGAGGAACCTCACTCTGCCTTGACTAGCAGGGAAAGAAGGCTTCCTAGAGGGAAGCCCAGGCTTTCATGTGACAGCACAGAGGGAGGGAAAGGGTGCTTTAGGTGGAAGGAAAGACACATTGTCCCCATCTCCCAACTCTTCATTCTGTGTCCCCTGCTCTGCTTTTTCTTCAGAGCTAAGACAGTACTACTGATGTAGTTATTTCCTTATTTTTTATGTCCTCCTCTCTCTATTAGAAGCTTAAAGAAGGGGAGGTCTTGTCTCGGGTGATGCAGTATTTCTAGCATCCAGAAAGAGCCAAGCACATAATCAGTGCTCACACATTTACTGAGTAAAGAAATAAGACCGAGATGCAGAAATAGAAGTGTGAGCCCAGAATAGTACTGTCTCCACTTCATTATTGGTGGAGTATGGGTCAGATCAGGATACCAGACAAGGCTGGGAAGAGAAAAACCAAGGATAAAAGGCTTAAGCCATGGGCATCCTTTGAGGAGATGTGACGGTCTACAAGAGCAGCACAGAGGACAGAAGGAGGCGTGAGAACTATGGGAAGTGCAGAGACTAAGATGACTGTGGCCGCAGGAGGCAAAAAGAGAACGATGGCCTGAAAAGCACGGCCATTTATTTATGCTGTAACTGCCTAACCCACCTACTATCGCTCCAGCATAAAGCTGTAACAGGTATTATGGTAGTTTCAATAGGATCACAGCTGTGGATAATAGATTCCATTGTGAGATACATAAAAAACAAACAAAATAATCCCAAGAAGTGTTTAGTGCTATGAAGGAAACTAAAGGAAATGGAAAACTAGAAAGATTCACACAATATTTAAGAGGTCAAAACCTCAGGAGAAGGCTGGAGAGATGGCTCAGAGGTTAGGCACTTGCCTCCAGTGCCTAAGGCCCCTGATTCAATTCCCCAGAACCCACATAAGCCAGACCCACAAGGTGGTGGCCCTGGTGCTCTCTCTCTCTCTCTCTCTCTCTCTCTCTCTCTCTCTCTCTATCTCTCTCTCTCTATCTCTATCTCTCTGCTTGAAAAATGAACAAATAAAATATTTTTTTAAAAAGTCAGGAGACCAGGAGGCTGGTTACAGATTTTTAGCATACTACTGTGGAATTTGCTGCTCTAGTGAAGAATATTTCTTCTTCAAGTGCTCTCAGCATGGATGCTAGAGAAGGTATCCCACATGAGAACAGGCAGACACCCACAGCACATGACTCAGAAGAGGCAAGTCGCCAGGTATGTGTGCTGGGGATGCCATGTGGCCCAAACATAATCAATACCGGTAGGATGTACCGAGCCTCACATGGTTGGATGATATTCTAAAGAGATATGCCATTTTTTCTGTTTGTTTGTTTCTGTTTTTGTTTTTTGATAATTTTGCTCTGCACCAAGGGGCCTAGTTTTAAATTATGCCTTGGTTTGCTCAAAGAACTCTTCAGAAGAAGCAAATGAGTCATCGCCAATGCCAAGCTTTCCTCAGACTGAACCTGAGGAGCATTTTCAAATATTTAATGAGATTTTTAGTCCCCTGAGCAGTAGGAAGTGAAGTGTGAAGGGAAGTGGGGAGGAGGTGGTCAGTGAGCATCTGGCTAAGAAAGACATGAAGTGTTTTCAGGAATATTTGTAGGCTAAGAGATGCAAAATTACCTGTTATGTGACAATTTTCACATCTAGAAGAAAGCTGCCTTTTTGAAAAACAGTGCTATTCAGTGTCAGTCCTGTGACATTCCACATATCTGAGGTACACCAGCGACCTGGGAAGGTCAACCTCAGGCAAAGGTCAGCTTGAATGAGGGAAGAAACCAGTATCCACTGTACCCATAACCAGTACCTCTATGGAGAACTGACCTGCACTCACCAGTTGTTCTGAGTTCTTCCATGTTGTATTTAACCCTTTCTTTACCTCAGAGGAGCATACATACAGATGAAAATGAGATGGAGGGAAATTACATTCACTTCACAAAAAACTAAAGTAGCAGGGGACATGCCCTTCCCAGGTCCACATTGACAAAATATATAATTCATGTGTTTCTAGCTTCTCAAGTCTCTGCAGGCACAGTATATAAAGTTTGCAAGGTGTCACCGTTTTGATGTCTGGCAAACACTGAGTGAGGGCTGGGCTACAGTGAGACTGTACATCAAATAATAATAATGATGATAATAGAAAAAAAAAGAATGCATTCTTTGGCTTGGGAATCCAAAGCCTACCTCCTCTCTGTTGACAAGCCCAAGATAGCCTGTTCCCTGATGAGGTGCATGCAGCCAAGTCGCCCTGAAGCAGGCTAGAGAAATAACCGTCACTTCTGTGCCAACAGCTGGGTCACTTTTAGTTCTACCACACAAGGTGAAGATGAAGGACAAAGGTTCAAGCACACCTCTGAAGATCAAGAGGCTTCCTTCTACAGAAAGTCCTGGGATATAGCCAGGCTTGGGGTACGAGGTGTACCGGGTTGCAGAATGAGGAGCCAAAGGTCCCGGCAGTGTGCTCAGTCAGCCATCACCAGTGACAGCAGCTCACTGATTGTGTCCTACAGAAACTCATGGAAGGTCCACTTTGTCTTTCAAACAAGAGATGTATTAACAACTACACTTACTGAAAGGTTGCAATGTGCCAGGAATTTGCTAATTGCTTTGTTTTCTGTAAGCCACAGTAATACTTTATAAGTTAGTGTATCAGTCAGAGTTCTTTAGAGGAACAGAACTGAATGAAAATGTCTTATGAAGGGGATTTATCAGATTAGTTTACAGGATATGGGGTGAGCAGTCCAACAGTGGCTGTGTGCATGCAGGAGAGTCAGAGAATCTGGCAGCTGCTCAGTCCCTGAGGCTATATGCCCCAGCAGTCCTAGTACTAATCTGAACTGAAGGCCTGGAGGATTCCTGGAAAACTGCTGGTCTTCAGTCAGCATTGGAATGCTGATGAAGCTAGGTCCCAGTGTCCATAAAGGGGGCAACGATACTCTGGTTTCTCTTCAGATCATAAAGGGGGCAACAAAAGTGTAGATGCATACACCAGTGAGCAGCAGGGGAACAGGCCAAAGACACTCTGTTCCTCTGGAGCTTCTGTATATATAATCTACCACCAGAGGGACTGCCCACTTCTTTTCTCCATCAATACTTCCTGGGAATGCCCTCGTAGACCTTCCCAAGGCACACATCTCTAACTTGGTTCCTAATGTGGTCAAGTTGACAACAGAAGCTAAGAAGCTAATCCTCACAATGAATGAGATACCATTATGATTCCCAGTTTATAGATGAGGAAGCAAATGCACACAGATCAGTATGATATAGCTAGTAATAGTAGAGCTAGATCTAGACACCCAGGTCCCTGCTTTTAGCAATGTACTGATTCTGAGTTTGTGGGTTACATATACAAGAGGTCACAAGGTCTTTGTGCTAGGACACTTGTGAACCTTTAAATGTATGGTGCTGGCTGAGAGATCTTAATACGGCCTTTTGAAAGATCCTATAAAACTATTCAAAATCAAAAAGCTACATGATGAAAAACAATTCTGTTCTGTCTAAAATTCTATGAACTGAAATCCTATGACTATAAAAATGATTTAAGAAAAAAAATCTTTGTGCGGCTTGAGAGATGGCTCATTGGTTAAGGCAGTTGCCTCCAGAGCCTAAGGACCTGGGTTCAATTCCCCAGTACTCACATAAGCCAGATGCACAAAGTGGCACATACATCTGGAGTTTGTTTGCAGTGGCTAGGAGCCCTGGCATGCCCAGTCTCTCTCTTTCTCTCCCTCTCTTTCTCTGCCTACAATAAGTAAATAAAATATTTTAAAAGAATTTGAATTAAAAAACTCTTCCTGCCTTGTTTGCACAATATTCTGCC
>PVHP010037735.1:0-10470 GCA_004024765.1 Zapus hudsonius
AAAAAAAGCTTGTGAACATTGTCTTTGTTCTGAGATGTCCCAGCAAGGCCTGGAGTCACTCTGTCTTCCTCTGTTTTATTGACGGCCTCTCCTTTCTGGCCACCTTCAGCCTTTGGTTCTGGAATTTCTTTCTTACCTAATTTTGCTGATGGTTTGTTTTCCTCTAGCGCCTGTACCTTTTCTTGATGAACTCAGATTTGTGACTGAAGTGGTCCTTTTAATATTATTTCTTACCTATTTTCAAAGTGTTATTTTCATACCTAAATTTGTCTTAACTTTTCTGTTAAAGCTTGTTAAAAGTAAGGTATAAGTCACACACACTAAAGTCTGCAACCCTAAGTGTTGAGTATGCTTAATTTTGACAGTTGTGTTCTATTGAGAAACTCCACCAAAGACTCAACTGAGAACATTCATTCCTCCAATTTAGAGGAACGGGCCTCTCTCTGGTCTTTCTTTTCACTTCTGATATTATATTTTTAATAGACATGAGTGGTTTGTTTTTCTGAAATTTTACTTAAAAGAAGAAAGTGCTTGATAAATTACTCAATTTTATTGTTTGGAAGACCTTTATTTTTTTTAAAATATTTTATTTATTCATTTTCAAGCAGAGAGAGAGAGAGAGAGAGAGAGAGAGAGAGAGAGAGAGAGAGAGAGAGAGAGAGAGAGAATGCACCAGGGCCACCACCTTGTGGGTCTGGCCCATGTGGGTCCTGGGGAATTGAACCCGGGGCCTTAGGCACTGGAGGCAAGTGCCTTAACCGCTGAGCCAACTCTCCAGCCCTGGAAGACCTTTATTTTTGACATTTTCCCTTTCTGTATAACCATGCTTTATGCTGAGTAGCCTTCTCCCTTTAGCATGCATTAGAGGCTTTCTTCAAACAGCTTCTTATGGTGGCTGATTGTTTATGATTAAAATGCAAGGGACAAGTTGAGCATGTGTGTTGCATATGAACTTTGAACTTCTGTTGAGTGACTCAAATGAGCCATTCATTGTTTAGTGTCCTTAGGTCTGTTCTGGTAGGGTGGTCGCATTTGTTCACTCTCTTGCTTGGAGAGTTGGGGGCTGGTGGTGGTATCTCTGGAGCCATGGATAAAGAAAGAGTGCAAGTTGCCATATCTGAGCCCTCAGCTCCCAGCACATGCACACATGGTCTTTCTATGTGCCAGAGTCTCTTTTGCTTTGCTTGCATCTCTGGTCCCAGTACTTTTTTTTTTTTTTTTTTGGTATATGTGGTATGTGTGCATGTGTGATGCATGCTTGGAAACATTCCATTGTCTAACTTGAACCTGTATTAGAATTGTTACCATTTCTGTCTTTTTGGTTAGACTTCACTTTCACTAAGGCTGGGATTAGATCCTGTTTTTCTTAGAATCACAGTGCCTGGCCCCATGTCTGAGGTAGGGATTCAGAAATGTTCTGTTCAACGTCCTTTCTTATTCAGACCATTGTATTTGCTTTGTAATTGCTAGTTGCTACCTTCCTGTCTGCTTCTCTTCCTAAATGACCTATGAAAATTGATGGAGCTTGCTCAGTGCTTAAAAGTGCTTATAAATCCTGATGGCCCTGGTACAGTTCTCTAGTACCCATATAAAACCAGATGTACAGAGGGGCACATATGTTTGGAGTTTGTTTTAAATGGCAAGAGGCCCTGGTGGGCCTATACAATCTCTCTCCTTGCAAATAAAATAAATATTTAAAAAAGAGAGAAAATTGACGTTTCTCAGGTGCACCATTCATGGGCTTCCGGCAACCTTCATCATAGCATTCAGGCTCCTCAGCATGGTCGGTGGTTGACCACTACTTTAGCATCATTCCTGGCCACCATGCACACACTCTTCTGTGCTACTTTGCACTTCTCGGAAGGGATCTTATGTGAAAACTGTGTATCTACACATGGTCTTGATGGCTGCCTATTCTGCAATCTCGGGAGGGATCAGACCATGCAAACCAGGCCAGCCTATGTTCTGTGGGAAGAGAATGAGAAAAACGGAAGAAGTAGAGAGGAGCTGGGGAGAGGGAACCTTGGGTACCACATGCAAGAAGAAAAGCTGTAGTAGGGAAGGAAGGGCTGCGGTGAGATACGGGATAATAAAACCATTGGCTTTCCTCTGGACACTCTTTGTTGTGACCCTGGGTCCTAGAAGCCTGTCTCACTCCAGAGTTCCTCTGTGTTCCTTTTTCCCTGAGCCCTACTCTAGGCTGAGCGTTGTGTTGTTTTCTTTTCAGTCAGGATCGTCTCTTGGAGGTTCCCAGAGCCACAGCTGTGTGAAGTCTGCTTGCGGAGAACTTTTGACTGTTTCTTGAACTGTCATTACTGTGATCTGGCCGGGCTGGTGTCTGGAGCAGTTTGAAGCTGTATGCTGTTTCGGGTTTCCCTAGTGGGACACCAAGGGCAGTCCTTGGTGGCCCTCACAGGGCCTTCTGTAAGATCCCTCATGACATAGCATCTTGGAAGACTGTTCTGTGGGCTTCTCTGCAGCAGACGCAGCAGGGTTGTGGTGGAGGTAGGAGTCCAGTTGTGGGGCAAGTTAGGTGATAAGCCAGTGGATGCTGAAGATGGGGGAAGCAGTGGACAAGTGATATGGTGTTCATGTTCTTTTGTTTCCCTAACTATAGTCAGCTCAGACTTTTAAGTTTGATGGTGGCTGCTAAGCCTCTGTCTTACTTAGAAGTCCCATTTCTTTTGTTTATTATTTTCCTCTGTGGCACCTTGCCTCATCCACCCTTAAATAGAGTTAGAGTATCTGTTCTGCTCCTACAGTACTTCAGTTCAGTACTGAACATTGTCCATCCCTCTTTCCTTTCTTCCCATTTTCCACCCACCCATTCATCCATCCATCCATCCCTCAGGGTCTTGCCATATATATTATCATTCTGGTTGGCTTTTTCTACTCAATATAAACTTACTATATTATAACTGTTGATGGTTAGTCAGTTCTCTCAGTTAGCTTCTGTTTGGCAAGAATTTTAGCTTCATATGTTCATTGCTAATGTAGAGGCTGGCACCATGATAGGCACATAAAAATTACTATTATTATTTTGTGGAACCACACTGAGCCCTGCTGTTGCATGAACACTTGGTAGTTCAGTCTCCTTTGATCTGCCTTTGAATTCTGCCACCAGTAGAGTGGTCTGCTTATGCCTGTTTCCTCAACACAGTCCTGAATAGCAGCATCCTTCTTTCACTTTGAACATGATATGGTACCCTACTAGTCCAGCATATCCTAGTGCAAGCCATTTTACCTTACTCAGTATCCGCCTTGGGAGTTTGAGCTGGTATTGGAAGGGCTGGGTCCAAGAATCCTGAGCTGGTAAAGCAAGGTATTCTTTGGGTTCTATACTTGGAAACCCTGACTCCATGGGTGTAGGGTATAGATTCTAATTTGTATATTTAAAAGAACTCCTAGGGGAGTCTGGTAGGAGTTGGACTTAAAAATAACTGTATATGGGGATCATGTATTGCATAATCATTCTATAAAACATTTACAGCTATTTGCTACTTATAGTGATGCAAGGGAAGGGAGGCATTGCAGCCCTTGCTTTAGAAGCTAGAAGATGGTAAAGTGGAGAGCATAGGTTAATAAAGTGAGAAAGAAGTCAACTTTACTGGAATTTTAAAAAATAATCACTTATCAGAGAGAGAAAAGGTAGACAGAGAGAGTGTGGGTGTGCCAGGGCAAGAGTTAGGTCTGCTATCTTTTCTTTTGGTTATCCCAGGTCATTGCTGAGGTTATTCTGTGAAGAGGTATTTGGCTAGAAGCCATCAGATCTAGGTAGAGTCTCAGCTTGGGGTTGGTTACTCTTTGTAAGCTTGTGCTAGATACTTGACTAATCTTTTGACATGGCTTTCTTATCTGTAAAATGGAGATGACATTACTGCCCTTGATTCCATGTGATTGTGTTGGTGGTGTAGTGAGGGATGTAAAATGGTGACAGTTATTGTTGCCTTGTCTCTTTCCTCGGGGCTATCGTCTGTGGTTGGGTGTTACTAAAAGCACACTACTTAAGTCTGCTCTCTGAGTTTGGATAGCAGAGCATGCCTTCATCTGGTATTGCTAACACCTGTCCGTTGTCTGCTTTGTGGAGGAAGATTTTGTGGCCTCGTTCTTACAGTCCACAGTCATTCAGCAAACACTCCAGCAGTTTGTTAGACACTTTCTGGTAATTTTATTTAGCTTTGTGCAAGCCATCTATCCAGCTACGTTGTGAGTAGATAACAATTGTTTATCTGCTTTGATTGAAGTGTATCATGGCTTGGCATTTCCGACCCTTTAATTGTGCCATTGTGTCCAGAGAAAAGTAATACCAAGTTCAGGGCAAGAGCAGAGGGCAGAGGGAATGGCTTTGTGGAAGAAAAGCAACAACAGAGAAGTGCAGTGCTATTTATCTGGGCTGATGTCTTGACAACAAAGTAGCCAGTATTGATGCTGTTAAATGCAGCATAAATCTCCAAGTAACCAAGAGGCTAGCAGAATCTCAGAAAATCAAATTTCAGATGCTTCCCCTTCTCACAAATTTGTTTTATAACTAGGCCAGAAAAACTTCCCATGCTATAAGGAACATCCCCCGACCCCCTTTTGGCAATAAAGATTATGTATTTGATCATGCTTTCCTTTTCTTTTTGAGCCTTAAGAAACTCACAGCTAAATTTGTGGCCCATCCTTTATGTATTTGTGGGAAGCTGTAAACTGCACATAATTGTCCATCGTTCTTGACTTGTGCTCGCACCTCTTATCATTTCCGTGGTCTTACGGTTTCTTTCTAAAGTATGTATTTGTTTTGTTAGGAGTATTTTTGTAAGTCACATTAGAATGTTATGGGTTGTTAGAGATTAAATAAATGACAAATACGAAGATATCATTGTAAGTTTAATACTATTGCTTGTGTATGGGTGTGTGCTGTATGTACCTATATGTGCTCCTACGGCACCCATTAGCTTGACTGTGGTAGGTTTGACTGCAGTGGCCAGAGCTCCATCATTCTGATTGTTCTTACTTGACCTGGTCTCTTACTGATCCTGGTGCTTGCTGTTTTCTTCTGAGCTCCAGTGATTATTAGGTCTCTGTTCCCCTGCAGGACTGGGGTTTCAGATGTGCATGGCCATGCCCAGCTGTTTATGTGGGTCCTGAGGGTCAAACATGAAGGTCTCTCAGGCCCTCATTCTTGAGTCATCTCTCCAGCCCTCAATATTATTTTCATGTAATTGTTTGAAGTATAGAAAGCAGAAACAAAAAGTCAAAACAAAACAAAGACAAAACCCCAAAACAAGCAAACAAACAAAACTTTTTGGGCAGAGATCTATATTGCCTCAAAATTAATAATATGGATAAATAATAAAACATATCATCAGGTGAAATGTTGCATGCCTTTAATCTCAACACTTGGGAGGCATAGATTAGAAGGCCAGCCTGGGAATGCATAGGGAGTTCCAGGTCAGCTTGGGCTAGAGTGAGACCCTACCTTGAAAAACAAAAGTGTCCCCAGAAGAACAAGGACCACCTACAACAGACTAGCTTGTGAATTGCTCCTGGATGAGGATTGACAAGGGCACATGCATGGAAGAGTTAATGTTAGGGTTGAGTTAGAGCTTCAGACTCACCCTGACTCAGAATGCCCGGCTTCTGTTCTCAAGGGAATTCTTTAGGCACTATCTCTCCCTTCCTCTCCTTGAGTTTTTCTAACTAGACTTTCTTCCTTTCCTGGTCTTCTCTTTCTCTCCATCCATAAACCTTTTATCTACTCACTAGCCCAAACCACCACTATATCCTCCTCTCCTCTCCTAACTCTTCCCTCATTCCCACCTGCTTTCAGTTACTTCTGCCTCGAACCTTCATCACCATATTCTAAGTATTCTGCATGTGCCAGTGTGCCTTCAACAGCCACCATGAAAGGCAACCCCTTGTAATGATGACTCAAAATGGAGGGACTAAAAAAAGATAATAAATTCCAACCTGATGTGGAGAAAATAAGAATTAAACAACACATCTGGAATGCTTTGTGCTATATTAAAATAGTTTAGTGCCAAGAAGAAGAAAGAAAAACATGGCAGTTGATAATGGTGCTCCACAGCCCTCCTCTTATTCACTCCATGCTCTGCTTATATCATAGAGGTAGCTACCCTCATCCCAGGGCTGTTACATTGCCTGAGCTTTGAAGGCAGAGCTTTGAGGCCTGTGACCTCCTCTGGAAATCTAGTGCTTGTTTGCTTTGTGGCTGGAGAGTGACTGTTTCCCGTTACAGAACAACTATGCATAGAGGCCATAGTTACAAAATCAGAGTACACTGAATATTTACTTTTTTAAAAAATATTTTATTTATTCATTTTCAAGCAGAGAGATACAGAGAAAGAGAGAGTGAGAGAGAGAGAGAGAGAGAGAGAGAGAGAGAGAGAGAGAGAGAGAGAATGCACTAGGGCTACCACCTTGTGGGTCTGGCTTATGTGGGTTCTGGGGAATTGAACCCGGGGCCTTAGGCAGTGGAGGCAAGTGACTTAACCGCTGAGCCATCTCTCTAGCCCTGAATATTTACTTTAACAAAGTACATGTCTGTATGCCTGCTAGGAACATATGTACAATATATTGTTTTCTAAAGACTGGGTATATGCTTTCCTTTTAGCTGGCTTCCAGTTAGTTATTCACACTGCATGCAGCCAGTAAGAGGAGACTGAGTAAATTAGGCATCTTAGACTCCTATGTCTACTCTGCATTTCCACTAAATGCACTAATTTAAGAAAAACTGTTAATTATTTTCCATTTGAAGTGAAACTTCTAATTGGAATGAATGAACAAGAAAACTGTCAAAAGCTTGAATAGTAAAATACATAAAACAGAGCAGTGTACCAGAAAATGGTAGTTCGGGGGAGTGACCCGTCATGTTGAGGTGAATAAGGTTATGGCCAAATCTGAGTGCATTTCAGGAGGGTTCCTGACATGAGAACTACAACCTGAAAAGTGAGCTGTGGCCCAGCTCATGGTGAGAGAGTTGATAAGAACATTCAGCTGTATCCTGACATGCTTACTTGGCTGTGCCTCCCAGCATATGTTCTCCTCAGAGAGAAAGGATCTGAAGTGTTCTTGTAGTTAAGGGAATCAATAGACTATGTCATCCCTGTTCTTTTTTTTAACATTTCACTTTTGGACAGACGGTATAAGCCCAGACTTGTTTTTCTTTTTTCTTTCTTCTTCTTTTTTTTAATAGTAGGTTTCAAGTTCATGTTGAGAAAAATTTGACTTAGAAGGGTTTAGGCTAATGATAATAACAGAGTAAGTTCATAATTACACATCAGATAAATCCAGTTTTGGTGTGAGCTGTGTCTTCCTAGCTTTTTTTTTTTTTTTGTGGTTTGTATTACCTGACAATAGAGGTGCATGTCACCTATGTAATTTGATTCCACTTAGAGGTAGCTCCTATGTTCTGTCAGGGACTCAATTCTTCAAAGTCAAGGGGATCCCAGCACATCACAGCTAGGTGTGCACTTATAACACGTTTTATGTGTATGTTTTTATCACACGTGAGACTCAGAGTTCATTTAGAGTGAAGAGATTTATTGTGACAGAGCCTGTAATTTCAGGACCCAGCACTTTCTTAAAATCCCACTTTGCTCGAGGTCTGAGGAAAGCCAGGAGGATTATTGTGTTAGAACAGTGTTACTATCTCCCCCGGATCAAAACCAGAACACAGCCCTCTCACTTTCTGATAGCCTTTTCTCCCTTGAGGACTCCATCAGGAACGACTGAGTACATTTAGAGAAGATAGGTGTGTTCATTATCTCTGCCTCTCAGTAGCATGCTCACCATTAAAACCTGATCTTTTTAGATCAGAATTGGGCAATATGGACTGGTTCCTTTGCTCCAGTAATACCCCCCCGCCCCCATCTTCTATTGGTTTTTTGAAACAGGGTGGCCTGGAAATCATCTTAACTAGCTGTCCTGGAACTCATGGCAGTTGTCCTGCCTCAGTCTCCCAAGTGCTGGGATTACAGGCAAGAGCCTCCATACTTGGCTGACTCATTCTCTTGTCTTTAAAATACGACTTTTCCCAAACAAACTCAGTAATTATAAAGGTATTACTGAGAAGGTTACGGTACTTTGACCCCATACATACCCCTTTGCAGAATTTCTTCATGGCTAGAGCAGAAGACTGTTGGAAGAAAAACATCATTATGTGTGACAGGTACTGCTAAGAAGAAGTAGACAGGTGAAAGGAAAGGATACCCCATACTCCTCTCCTTCAAAGCTTTGAGAGGCAGTGTGGCACCAGGAAACAGTCCTTTCCTTGGTAGTTCCTTGCTTTGCCCATGTTTATCTGTCTGGGTCATGTCACCTTGCCGAGTCAGCATTCACATGTTCATCCCTATTGGAATTTATCACTTTATCCAGCAATGTTCAGACACGGTGGATACAGCACACACAGCCCCTGCTTTTTTAGTTCTTACATCCAAACAGTGATGGTGACTGAGAGTGGATAATCACAGTGGTTGTGGTGAGAAATGTAGGCTATGGGACACATTTTGATGCAAATGCTAATAGAATCAATTATAGTTCATATTTGGAATGTGAGGGAAAGAGATGTATCATCACTGACTTTTGGGGATTTTGCTGCAACAGTGTGGGGAGGAGGAAGGAGGTATGTGGTAAAGGTACTGTCTGTATAGCAAATGCTTAAGTGCTTAGTAGACTTCCAAGTATAGAGGTGTTGGATATTTGAGATCAAAGTTGAGAGAGAAAAAGTTTGGAACTTTTCAGCATGCAGGTGGCCTTTACATCAGGACATCTGGATGGGACCATAGTGGTTGTGAAGTTGAAGCCTGAGCCTCTGGTCACCACCAGTGCTGGGAGATGGAAAGTGGGGAAGCTCCAGCTGCAGACCGAGCTTCTAACAGGAGTCATAGAGGATGTGATACCTGAGTGTTCACTGAATACTGTTAATGTTATAGTCATAAAGATAGGAATAGAGAAGTTGTCTACTATAGAAATAATTTTTCACTTCAGATTTCTTTGAAATGTGTTTTAGTCCAAGAAAATACATAGCAGAAAGATCAAAATGTAACACTGATATTTGACATTTATGTGGAGATAAATACATTTATAATGAAGTTTGCATACTGAGAGAAGTTGGATGTAGTTAGTGGCATCTATTTTATGAAGATGTCCACTTGGGCTCCCAAATCTTCATGAGCTGTTTGCACCTGCCATCTTCCCACACTACTGTTTCCTTTCTCTATCTTATCCTGCTCTGGAAAAAAGGTGAGATTTTCCAAAGTAGGCTCTATTCTGAGAATACTGACCAGCTGCCAGTGTGTCATATAATCAGCCAGAAACATAGTGAAAAGGGAAGACTTACAAAGAAATATGAAGGAGAAAAAAATAAAGTCTAGGCTAATAGAAGCCAATCATTGTGGAAGTGTTTGGAGAAGGATCTGCCACTGTTCTCTAGGTAACTGCTACTTTTTCTCCTTGGCTACTTTCTTTGTGCCCATTTGCTGTTACTGGCATTGTGAGGATTTTTACAGGATTTGGGTTACTAAGTAGTAGATAAATGTAAATTACTCACTTGAGGTAACACTGAAAAACACCATGTTCTTCTCCTCCTCCACAGTGCTTTCTAAATCTGAGCTGATTGTCTGTGAGAGGGGGATGGGGAGGGGTCAGGAGAGGATGAATGGGCGTAGTTTCTTTGCAAACCTGGCACTTGAGTCATCTACCCAGGAAAGATGGCCTCCTGAGATGACACACTCAGAAAAATTTACCAAACTTTGTAAGTGAAAAGAGTGCATAGCATTCATCAGATTTTGATTTTTCCATCAGAAAAAAAGAGGACCCTAGCCAGTTGTGGTGGCAATACTGTAATTCTAATAGTCAGGAGGCCAAGGCAGGAGGATTGCAAGTGTACATCCAGCCTGGGCTAGAGAGTGAGACTCCGTTTCAACTATCTTCCCCTGAAGAAGTCTTTTGGTCAAATAATTTTGCAGAATTTGGACATTGACTATACTTCAATATCAAATACTTGAGAGCTCTTGCTATTAAAAATGTTTACCTTTTTCTAACCTTTGTTTTATCATGGGCTCCCCTTTTTCTTCTCCCCTTTTTTGAGAATGTTGTGTATAGAACAGTTAGTTTAGAGATACAAAGAGTTCCAGAAAACATGGTTTGGGATGCTGCTTTAAGTAAGCTTGATAGGTGACACCTCTTGGTCTGTCACTAATGTCACCTCTAGATATGACATTGTCTAGCTCTGACTCACTAAACCAGCATTCAAAAAGTTCTATTTTCTTATTAAAGACTTTATTGTTCCTTCTGTAACCATAGCACCTAGTTTAGTACTTAGCACATAACACCTCAGTAAATTCTGTTTCAAAGTGTTCATGTTAGGTTCAGGCCACTGTGTCAGCTCTGCGTAGAAGCTGTAGAGCGGAAACAATCTTGTCTATAACTTCAAGGAAATTCCCAGGGGCTGGGTTGTGCTGTGGA
>PVHP010037736.1:0-17219 GCA_004024765.1 Zapus hudsonius
TATATGTTCATTAGACTGACCCTCTGAGATTTCTTTATGGATACTCTTGATGGTCATAGTGCCAAAATGCATTTCTCAGAACAAACCTAGGTGAGCAACATGTGATTTTACTTAGTTATTATCTGACCAAAACTGATAATTTCCCAAGACAAAAATGTGAACTTGAGACATACTCCAAGACTAAAACCTTTATTCTGCTTTCTTTAAGAACCCTACTGTATATATGGAGTTAAAAATACTCTAATTTGGACCTTACCCTCAAATATTCTTGAATACATATCTCTAAAGGATAATGATAAATTTTGTTTACATTTTCAAAGTATTTTATCATGTATTAGCACTTCAGTTATAGTTTCTAATCCTACAATAAATTAAAATACATAGTTTAAACTTAATTGAGTTATTTGCATTAGTGCAATTTTTCAAAAGTATTGAATCTTGATATTCATTCCAAGCACCTTTATAAATTTGAATCTGTATCATTCCCCAAATTAGTTAACTACTCTATAAGTAGCTCAACAGGGCATCTGAGGCTCAGTGTCTGAAACTGAACTGACTTTTTAGCTCCAAGATTTTTCTTTTCTTGTTGATTTCTTGGTATCCGGCCTTCCCTGCTATACTTAGCTATTCATTCAAGAAGTATTTATTGAGCACTTCCTCCGGCCAATCATTTTGCTGGGTCTCTACTTACAATCTTTTAAAAAGTGTTACTAAAAGTAATATTTGTTAGCTAGGCGTGATGGCTCATACCATTTGAGGCCAGCCTGGGCTGTAGAGTGAGAATATAATATATGTTCATGGTAAAAAGAAATGGAAAATATGACTGTATAAACGACAATTAAAATTACAAATTTTAAAATTACAAAGCCAAAATCCAGAGATTTTAACATTTTCTTTTAAACTTCAATTATCCATGTTATGAGTCAAATATATATATCAACCTGTGACTGTGCAAGCCTGGAAAGTATTCATGATAATCCTTTACTCTGTACATTCTACAGTATTTGAACTTTCAAAGAGTGCATAATATTCTAATAATGAGGAATATGTATTTGTTCATACTCTGTATCTTACATAATAAGTATGACATATATATTTGCCTATATTCATTTAATTATTTTTAAAGGAGTTAATTTTTTGTTTTTCTGCTTTTATTCATAATGGTGATAAAATATTACTAGAAAGAACTCATTATAAGCAAAAGCTCCATTTTTTTATAGTATAAAAGGATCCTGGGACCAAAAAATTAGACAACTGTTACTATTTTTCAGATACTATCCAATTTTCTCTTCTTTAATTTTTATGACAAATTATGTCTTTTTTTCATTGCTGAGGATTACGGGGATTTAGGTATTCTAGATAAATGTTATATTCCTAGTATTTGGTCTAGTATTGTTTTATTTTTGGTTTTGATCAGTTCATTCATTGGTTTGGATTTTGTGATGTGACTTACTATATTGCTCAGCTTATCATGGGCTGGTAGTATAAGCATGTGCCACCACACCACACATCGTGACAAATTCTTAGATATTTAATACTTGTATAATTATCATGTGTACACTAACTAATAAATTTTTTAAATAAAGTTTATCATTCTAAATTATTTCAGTAATTATTTTATTCTGTACCTAAATTATAATGTCTTAATTTACAGGTTGAAAGCACTAAAAAACAGTATGAGGTACTGATTTCTCAACTAAGGGACGAACTTTCAGCCCTTCAAATGGTACGTGAGAAGACTATATTGACATTTTGCTCTAAATACTATTTACTTAAAGGACATGGTATGTGTTATTGGTGATTCATTTATTTTAAATACATTTTTGAAACTATGGTCCTGTGCTGTGGGCTAGAAAAGAAAGTAAAATTCCAATAAATGTTTTCTGTAGCCATTGGCTTACAGTAGAGCAAGACAGGTGCCTTTTATCACATTTCACCTGTCTTTGACAGTCACCTCCTCACTGCTGGGATGTCCATCCAGCCAGACACAGTATATGGGAGGAAGGGGTTTATTTCAGGCTCACAGATCCAGGAGAAGTTCCATCAATGTTGGAAGAGCTGCTTACTTCCATACCCTAAGATACTAATGGTTGAGATGATAGACAAGAGATTTAAAAGTTTACTTATAATAATGATTACTGAAATCAAAGAGGATTCATGCAAGGAGGCAAATGAAGTAAGAAAATTAATTCAGGATCTGAATAAAATGTCAGCAGCAAGCTGGACACCTCCTCCCTGTTGACTAGATGTCATAATGCCGGAAAGCTATGCAGCATTTTGGGAGAGAAAAGTCATCAACAATCTTAACCAGCAATGGACCCTCCCTGCAAGCTTCATGGCTGGCCAGCCAGGCCAAATGTACCAGCTGGTGCAATGGTGGCATGTCTGTTATGGGGGAAACCAACTGCTCTCTGATTGGATGTGGGGCCTCTTCTCCAAGAGGGACTTCATACCTGGCACTTAAATAAAAAGCTTAAGGCTAATGAAGTCCTACGGAGAAAACTACTACTTTTTTTTTTTTTTTTTTGCTAAATTGGATTTATTTTCCCCAAAAACTGCCCCCTAAATACCTGTGTTTATGCCCATATAATAATTTTCTCTCAATTTTATTTAAAGAAACTTCTTTTTTCAAGTTACCAGTGGGGAGACTCAAAACTTACCAAAGTGCTGAGAAGTGACAGTATAGTATTAAGCTCTAAGTGAAACATCTCTATCATACACTCCAAGACTCAAGGACTATTGGGAAAGCATGGTGAAAAGAGCATAGGAGTCAAAGGAAGGGGAGGAGTGCTTTTCAATACTATCTTCCAGATACAAAGTGACTGTGGCACTCTGACATCACAGTAGCTGAGGCTACCTACAATAGGAGGTGGAGAAATGATGACATCTAAACATAACAGGAACTAGTTGCCAAGAAGAAGGGATTCAATGAAAGAGGGGGATTGGGGTAGAAGGGAAAGATAGGGTGCTGAGAGGGGGTTATGATCATGGAATATTACCTATGTATGGAGGCTGCCAATAAAATGTTTATTAACATTTAGCAACATGAATTTAAAAAGTCTACAACATGGATAAGAAATTCAAACAAGTAAAATAATAAATAGAAATGTTAGAAGTGGAAACTCAGTCACATAAGCATAGGGGAAAATATCTTGAATATCAGGTCAAGCAAAAGAAAGGATTTTCTGAACAAAGACAAGGTTGAAGAAAATACTACATTCATATATCAATAAAATAGAAACAAAACAAAAAAAGCAATAAGCATGATCATAGCTTCAAAAAACTTTAGGATGATCATGATACCAAATCTAAGAATCCATAGGGTAGAAGAATGAGCTGAGATTTATATTTTGAAAAGTAACTTAAGACATAGAGGGCTGGGGAGATGGCTCAGAGGTTAAGGCACTTGCCTCCAGTGCCTAAGGCCCCGGGTTAAATTCTCCAGGACTCACATAAGCTAGACCCACAAGGTGGTGGCCCTGGTGCGCTCTCACACACTCTCTCTCTCTCTCTCTCTCTCTCTCTCTTCTCTCTTCTCTCTTCTCTCTTTCTCTGCTTGAAAATGAATAAATAAAATATATTTTTTTAAAAAAAGACATAGAAAAACTGAAATTATGAAATTAGAGCAGAACATTTCCCCAAATAAATCTAGGGAAAGAAATACACATTTAAATACAAAATATATTTATTCCTTCACTTAGACTTAAATAAACATGAACCTGAATTTACCCAGAATTTATTATAGTTAAAATGCTTAGATGACAGAAAATAAGAAACTATTAAGACCTTTAGGAGAAAATGACAATTCATAAATGCAGTAACCGTAAAAGCTAAGAAACTGAAACAATGTATTTCAATGATTGATTATAAATAATTACCAACCTACATTGCTATATCCAGCAAATTTAAAATCAACAGAGAATTAAAGATAGGACAAACGAAAGCAATTCTTAACCACTAAGATAGAATTTCAAAGGATGCATAAAGGAGACCTACAGACAGAGAAGGAAGAAAGACAGTTTCATTCAGAAGAACACAGGTATCAATTTTGTAAGAAGAAGAAATGAAAACTTGAAAATAATGATGTTCCACCCAAGAAACCATCAAAATTAGAACATTAATAGGAGACAAAGAGCAATCAACATTGGAACCAGTTATGAAAACCAACAAAATTATAAGAACGAGCAAATCCTCTCAGGAATAAAAGCAATTGGTGGCGATTCTCCAGTGAAAAGACACAGATGAGCTGATTAAATTGAGAAATGAATCCAACTCTTTTTCTTCAAAACCTCACCTCACTGGCAAAGACAGGCAGAAAGTGAAAGGTGAAAGGATGGAAGTTGATCTGCCAAGTCACTAGATACTAAAAAGAAACAGAATGATTCTTAGATCTAACCAAGCAGCTTTCAAGCAACAAGTACTCAAAAAAAAAAAAATAAGCCACTTCTCATTAATAAAGGAAATAAATCACCAAGAAGATATAATAGTTGTAAATTTTAGATATGCCTCAAGCATTGGGACTCCCAATTTCATAAAAATTACATTAATGGACATTAAAGGATAGATAGGGCCTTATACAAAAATAGTGAGTGATGACTTCACTACCCCATTCTTATTATTAAATAAGATTTCCAAACTAAAATTCAGTAAAGAAATTGAAAGCTAAATTGTACTGCACCAACAGTCAGACTTAAAATACTACTATAGAATATTTCATCTAACAGCTAGAAATCAGTAGCAAAAGAAACTCTCGAAACTAGACAGATATTGCAGATTATGCAATAGACTCTTGAATGGCCAGTATATTATTAAATCATAGAGGAAATTTAAAATGTTCTATAGCCAAATGAAAATGAAAGTATACCGTATCAGAAAATAATATGTAGCAAAGGCAATTCTAAGAAGAAATTTATAGCTATGAGTATTTACATTAAAAATCACACATTGGAAATAAATGATACACCTCAAGATCGTAGAAGAACAAGACAAACTCAAAATCAACAACAGAAGGAATATGGTCAAGAGCAATTAATGAAATAGAAACTAGAAGCAAAATACAGAGAATCACCGAAAAAAAGAGAATGCCAAAAGAAATTGACAAACTTATAGCCAAAATAATAAAATTAGAGATATAAACAACTTTTAACAAGATTTGTAATGAATAAGATTGCAGCAGTAATGAAACATCTTCCAACAAAGCAAAATGCAGAACTACACAGATTCACTGCCAAACTATACCAGACCTTAAAGAACTAACACCAACACTTCTCAGACCATTCCTTAAAAAGGAAAGGGATGCTACTAAACCATCAAGCCAGTATTTTCCTAATAACCCAAACCAAAATAAATAAAACTAGATCATTTCCTTACAGAACATAGGCAGAAAGTTCTCAAAACAATAATAATAATAATTGCAAACAGAATTCAACAACACATTAAAACGATCATACTTCATAATTAGGTTAGTTTCATTTCAAGCATGTTAGGATGGTTCAAAGTGTGTGTTTGTGTGTGTGTTGCAACAGGTAACTAGAGTTAAGAAGAGATCACATTATCTTCTCACTAGATGCAAAAAAGCCTTTGACAAATTTCAGGATCCCTCCATAAGAGCATTGAACAAACTGGGAATACAGGGATAAAACTTTTGATGACACATACCTGTAGCCAACATTATATGTCATGGGAAAAAAGCATTTGTATAAAATCAGAAATGAGATCAGAGTGGCAACTCTTTCCTGTATTAATTAATATGGTACTTGATTCCTTAGCCAGAGTAATCTGGCAATAGAAAGAAGTAAAGGGATATAATTAGGAAAGGAGGAAATCAAATGATCTCTATTTGTAAGCAGTATTATCCTATAAATAGAGACTCTAAAGATTAACTCACAAAAATGTAAGCAAAATATTAGGATGCAAGGTCATCAATATATAAAAATCACTACCCTTTCTACATACTAATACATGCAAAAGAAATAAAAAACAATCATTTTCACAATACCCTTTTTTAAAACTATGAATAAATGTAGCTGAGGAGGTGAAAGTTTTCCAATGAAATTATTGAAACACTGAAGATAAAATCTGGACACTTGGGCTGGAAAGATGACTCAGTGGTTAGGAACCTTGCTTGCAAGTCCTGACAGCCTGGGTTCAGTTCCTCAGAACCCATATAAAGCCAAATAGACAAGATGAATAGATGAATGCATCTGGAATTCAGTTGCAGTGGCAAGAAGCCCTGTCATGCCCATTCATTCTCTCTCTCTTTCTCTCTCTCTCTCTCTCTCTCTCTCTCTCTCTCTCTCTTTCTCTCTCTCTCCTTGTAAATACATAATAAATAAAATATTTTTAAAAACTGAAGACACTAGAAGATGGACCTTCCATGCTTATAGATTGGCAGAATCAATATTGTGAAAGTGGACATAATCACCAGAAGCAAGCTACACAAAATTCCTATCAAAATTTCAACAACATTCTTCAAAGAACCAGAAAAACAATCCTAAAATTTATATGGAAGTACAAAATGCCTCAAACAGCCAAAGTAATCTTGAACGGACAGAACAAACCTCTGGAGATACCCTAATACTGAAATACAATATGTACTATGGAGTCACAGTTTAAAAAAAAAAAAAAAAAACAGCATGGCACCTTAACAGAAATTGACATATAGACCAGTGGAATAAAATACCTAGAAGTTAATCCATAACTATACCCACGTGTCATAGTCAGCCACACGCTGCTGAGATGAATCTCCAAACCAGGCACAGTTTTGGGAGGAAAATATTTATTGAAATAACAGATCCAGGGAAAATTCCAAAGAAGGCTGGCCCCATTTTAACAGATCCAAGTAGAGAGAGAGAGACCCAGCATCAGCAACTCCAAAAGCAAGCTACAACTACCCAACACCAGGGCTGCCAGACTTCAGCTCCCACTGCTGGAATTTCACACCTACCCCAGAATCATCTTAGGGCTAGAGCCTAAGATCCAGCCTAGGTGACACCTCCTCCAGCCAGGCAGCTGGAGAAAAACTTATACTTTTGAATCTATTGGAGGACATTCAGTCAAACTACTACACCACGTGATTCTTTTTTGTTTATAAAAGTGCCAAAAACATACACTGGAAAATAAATAGCCTTTTAATAAATGATACTGAGAAAACTGGATATGTACCTGTAGAGAAATTAAACTATCCCTGTTTTCACCCTGTGAACAAACCAATTCAAAATGAATTGAACAACTTAATATAAGTCCTAAAACTTTTAAACTCCTAGAGAAAAACAAGGAAAACACTTCAAAATATATGCAGAGACTTTCTAAAGGACTTGAATAGCTCACAAAGCAACATCAAGAATTGACAAGTGGGATTACAAGAAATTAAAAGGCTTCTGAACATCAAAAGAAACAACAAAGTGAAGTCTGCAGAATTGAAGACAATCTTTGCCAGCTACACATGTGGCAGGAGTTTAATATCAAGAATATTTCAAGGAATCAAAAATAAACTAATGAGTTGGATAGATGGCTCAAAGGTTAAGGCACCTGCCTACAAAGCCAAAGACCCTGGTTCGATTCCTCAGTACCCACATAAAGCCAGATGCATATCTGGAGTTTGTTTGCAGCAGCTGGAGGTCCTGGTATACCTGTTTCTCTCTCTCTCTCTCTCTCTCTCTTTCTCTCTCTCTCTCTCTCTCTCTCTCTCTCTCTCCCTCTCCCTCCCTCCCTCCCTCCCTCCCTCTCCCTCTCTCCCTCCCTCTCTGCCTCCCTGCAAATAAATAACACATGGATATTTAAGAAATTATTAAAAAATAATAAATAAATAAATCCATTATGGGCAAGTGCACTTCGTCATGGTCTCCAAAGTCGTCCTCCTTGCGCACCAAGCTCTTGACTCTAGGTCAACAACAGAATTGTTGCAAACCTGAGCTCAGAGTGCTGCATGGTGTTGAACCAGCAGAGCTGACTTCATGCAACAGGAACAGACAAAACAGACTCTTGGAACGTTATTTATATGTTCTCCATCCTTACTGTATCCAGAATTCTGCTTGACCAACTAAGGAAGGATGGCTTCCTTTGTTGTAGTCTGTCATGTAGAACAGCTACCTGTAAGCTTGCTGCAAGGTAGAGTTATACTGTGGCTAGGATCAGAGAACTAATCTTATTGCACACAGAAATAACCTGAACATCCTTGTTTGTGGTGGTGCTCCATAATAGCCAAAATTAGAATCAGCCTCAGTGTCTCTCCAAAGATGAACAGATAAAGATGTAGTAGATAAGTCTTACACAGCCAAGAAACAAAATGAAATTATATCATTTGCAGGAAATGGATGGAACCAGAGATCATCATGTTAACCAAAATAAGCCAGACTCAGAAAGGCAAATATGACATGTTTTCTCTCATATGAAGAATCTTGATTTCATATATATATGATGGGAAAGCAGAAGTGAGACTATTTGGGTTAAGAAGAGAACTATCAGGATCAGGAGAAGGGAACAAGAAAGTTGGGGGTGGTATGTTTTGCAGTTACCTTCAAGTTACTGGCACAAAGCACCCAACCACAGCTATTGAGAGTAAAATTATTTATTTTGGCTTACAGTCTCAAGGGGAAGTTCCACAATGGCAGAGGAAAGCATGGCATGAGCAGAGACTGGATATCACCTCTGCCACAGCAGGTGGCAAACACCTGCAGAAGAGTGAGCCAAATACTGGCAACAGGAAGCTGGCTATAACACCCATAAGCCTGCCACCAGCAACCAAGGTTTTGATTCCCAAATTGCTGTTGGCAGGGATCAAACATTCAGAACACATGAGTTAATAGGGGACTCCTAATTCAAACCACCACAACATGATAAAAATTATATTTCCATGTATGTAAATGTCATAATAGAGCCCATAATTTTTAAATCAGTAATAAAAATGACTTTTTAATTACATATAAATAATCATATATAACCTTTTATTATGCACATATACACATATGTATATACATATATATGTATAATAAAAGGTTATACACTATTATCTTCGTTCCCCAGCTCTTGTTACTCTGGGGGTCCCTCCTCAGTGGAGTTACGGTAGTTGCTGTGGGGTCATGAAGGCCTTAGTCCCTATGGGGTAGTGGGGGACCCTTCCTCAGGGTCTTCTTCCACACACTTTGGCTCTTAAAATCTTTCCACCCCCTCAAAAATAATTATTTTTTAAAATATGTTCAAAATAAAACATTTTGGGCTGGGAAAATGGCTCAGCGGTTGAAGGGGCTTGTTTGCAAAGGCTGCTGGACTGAGTTCAGCCCAGGTTCAAAACTCCAGTACCCACATAAAGCCAGATGTACAAAGTGAATGCATCTGGGGTGCATTTGCAGTGGTAAGAGGCCCTGGTGCTCTTGCGCTCTCTCTCTCTCTCTCTCTCTCTCTCTCTCTCTCTCTCTCTCTCTCTCTCTCTCTCTCTCTCTCTTTCTCTCCCTCTCCCCCTCCTTTCCTTTGCAAATGAATAAATATTTAAAATCAAGAAAAATCTATTTTGGGGAAAAGGATATTTGTTAGCTTGTGGTATTGAGGATTACACACAGCGCTTTGCATATGCTAAACTACTGAGGCAGACCTCTAGCCCTCTTAATTTATTTTCAAATGCATGTTTTCTTAGGAAACCCATGCTACAGTCTCAAGCCTAGTAACCTCTTGCTAGTCCCAGTGCCTGCTGGTGTTTTTGCCACTAAGTAGCAATTATACATCTTTATTAAGAGTAAGTTAAACATATTTTGACTAACCCAAAATTAAAATATGATTGCAGAAAGGAAAAACAATTATATTTTAGGTTTGTATGTGCAAATTTTTTTAATAAGTTAAGAAAACCTAGAGGCAATTTATTCCAAATTATATTAACTACCTTTTGGAGGCCAGCACACACCTGACAACTTTTTAGTTTCCCCCTTAAGTTAGTTTCTCTTGAGACTCCTCATGGTTTCAATTCTGCCATGTGGCAGATTGCCATTAATGCATAGCCAATGAGAAAAAGATTAGTTATAAAATGGCCAAATATGTAGAATAAAAGTAAGCATTCATCATGATTTCTGTTAGATTCACAGATCTTTTGGAAGCTTATTTTTTAATGTCCATACACACAGAGTTTTGGTTGTCTTTTTTTTGTAGATTCTCATTTAATTATTGATTTCTACTTTATTTACTATTTGCTAGCACTTCCTTTATGAGGTGTGATTTTAGAAATATTCCATGACTGCTTGAAATACATCTGTTGTCATGTGCTTCTCCAAAACAGGTATATCAGTGGTGATTAGCAAATGCCACCAAAACTCTTTTAATAATATGTCATTTTCACTTTAGTATTATAGGACATCCTTAAAAAGTTATGTGATAATTTTCTATAAATACTTGATCTTTCCTGTCTCATTTTACCTTTTGTTAACCCCAACTTAACCATGGTTAATCTATTTGTTAATTATTACTTGAGCTATCCTAATTTGTCAGTGGCATGTAATGGCTTAGACAGGAAGGATAGATCCATACATAGTTATATCATGCACTGCTTTACATACCACTTCCTAAACCCAGAAGTGTGATCCAACTTTGTTTTTGACACATGTATTAAAAGTCACTTCAGAGGCTTTATGAACTTAGCAGAAATCACAGATTTAGTGTCATTAAACTACCTTTTCACCTGAGTGCATATAATCCCAGCACTTTGGAGGCCAAAGTATTGGGATCTCAAGTTCAAGTTTGAAGCCAGCCTGGGCTATATAGTGAGGCCCTATCAGAAAAAGAAAAAAGGAAGAAACTACTGTTTCATAGATTGTTACTTTACTATATATATGTGGATCTATAGGGGATATTAAAATTGGATTTCTTATAAACTAAAGATTCTATCATAACACAAGGTATTAAATTTAAATTTTTCATTTGATTTGTAACAAGGTTAAAAATAATCTTCTTTATGACCAAAGGTAACTAATTTCAGGTCCCAATTTAAAAGCTTACATTAAAATTTGAAAACATTTTAGTATAGTTTTTCTGTGAAGTTATGAAAATTACAGAGTATATTATCAACAAAACAGGTTCATTTGGAGTATAACTCACAATTAATAAAAGCAACCTACTTGTTGTAAAAAATAAATACATGGATGAAAACAAATAATTGTAAAGAACTCTAAAGTTGAAATGTCTCTTGGTTTTAGTCTAATTTTATTTATTAATATGCTTGTTAAATTTAGTGATTAGAATTCTTTGAGCACAAAATCTTTTAACCATAAAAGTTTCAATGTTTCATGCTTATGCTAATGAAACTTTTTAAGCATTTCTGTGGCAATTGTGTGATTTGCAAAAAAAAAATTAACCATTTTAGAATTCATATATCTATGTTGCTTTCAAGCCACAGGTTTCCCTCAGGATACTGTGCCACTATCCATTTCCTTCTACAAAATGTTTGATAAGAGTATAGAAAAAAAATTAAAATCTGAAAGAGTCTCTTCATTTTTTCTGTCTTTAGTCACCCAACCTCTCCTCTTCCTCATCTGTTAATTCCTTGGAATCTTATAGCCAGAGGCAATTTCCTGGGAAATACTGAGATACATTAGTTTGAAGATAGAGGCTTAGTTTGATTTAATTTGGCTTGGCTTGGCTTAGTTTAGCTTTAACCACTTTGGCCTTACTTATTTGATTAGTTAGCTATGGATAGTCCTGTTATGTCCACATCATTTTAATTTCCATTTTTTCCTCATTTTTCTTAAGGTTTTACTAAATACTATCATTTATTTACATTATGACTTGAATTTATAGGAGTGTGATGAAAAACAAGACCAAATTGACCGAGCCATTAGAGGAAAAAAAGCTGTGGAAGAAGAACTGGAAAAGGTAATATATCTGAAGGAAGTAGATCTAAAACCAAACTGCAGATGTTCAACATCACTACCTGCTTTTATGACACTAATTACTAGCAAACCCTACAAGTATTCTCCTGAGGAGTGTTGTGTGTGTGTGTGTTTGTTTGTTTGTGTGTGTGTGTGTGTTTGTTTGTTTGTGTGTGTGTGTGTTTTCCGTTGAATATATTTATTCTGCTTTTAAAAACTGGTATTGTGTGCATCCCTTTCTTCCCAAGAATGGGCAGGTTCCTTGAACTTGGTACTTGAAAGTGTAACTTCTGGGCTGGCTCAGTGGTTAAGGCACTTGCCTCCAGTTCCTAAGGCTCCCGGCTCAAATCCCCAGGACCCACATGGGCGAGACCCACAAGGTGGTGGTGCTGGTGCGCGCTCTCTCTCTCTCTCTCTCTCTCTCTCTCTCTCTCTTTCTTTCTCTCTGTATATCTCTCTGCTTGAAAATGAATAAATAAAATATTTTTAAAAAAGAAAGTGTAACTTCTGTGGAGTAGATATATTCCTTGTTGTAGCCTCTTCCCAAAGGTAAATTCCATTTGTTCTTTCTTCTTTTTGAATTTTATGCCAACTCTTACTGGGGCTAGGCTATGGAGAAATGTAACAAGCATATATTCACACACATACACACACACACACACACACACACACACACACACACACACACACACACACATATATATAATTGTTATGACTTTGACCTGATTACAATGTAATAATTAGGGGGAACTAAGGGGGTGGAGAGATGGCTCAGCACTTAAAGGCACTTGCTTATAAAGCCTGATGGCATGGGGTTGATTCCACAGCACCCACATAAAGCCAGATGTACAAAATGGTGCATGTGTTTGGTGCTCATCTGCAATAGCAAGAGGCCCTGGCATGCCTATTCCCTCTCTCATTCATACACTCTCTCTCTCTCTCTCTCATTCATATACTCTCTCTCTATCTCCTTGCAAATAAACAAAAAAAGAATGTAATAATTAGAAAAATATTTACCCCAGTAATATATGAGGAAAAAACTCTTAAATGTTCTCTTTTTTACAAGGCCTGGGAGATGGCTCAGAGATTAAAGGTAGTTGCTTGCAAAGTCTATCAGCTTGGGTTCAATTCCCAACACCCACAGAAAGTCAGACAAAAAAGTGGCCCATCTGTCTAGCATTCATTTGCCGAAGCAAGAGGCCCTGATGCACCCATACACATATATGCATGCATGCATGTGCATAAATAAATTCTTTCTTATATTCGTTTTGGTTAGCAAGGAATGCTTTACTGTTTTAAAGTGCCTTGAGAAAACAAAAAACTTAAATTTGTTTTAGGTGCTTGCCTAGAAAGACTGAGTAACTTACATGGGGTTAAAAATAGTTAACAATAAAGTCAGAATTTAATTTTTCAAGTATGAGCTACATGGTAGAAAAATCATGAAATTTTTCCATGTTATCAAAACCATGACAAAAACTTTTAGTGAAATGATAATTTACAAAGCAGAGCATAGTGTATAACTCCATTTATGAAAAACCTTAACGATTGCTACTCCTGAAAAGTAGATCCTTCTATGTTTCCTTGTGTAGTGTCAGATAAGTTCTGTTTAGAATGATACCAGCATACATCATTTTGGATGCATTTTAACATTCCATGGCATAAGTAAAGGAATAAACTGTATTTGGGGAAATGGAATACTTACAAAGCACAGCAACCAGTTCCACTATGTCCCACAACAGCAGCATGCCAAGGTCATGGTACTATAGGACTACAGTGAAACTCTGATTGCTACTTTACATTTTTTTTTAGAGCAGGCACATAGCTACATGCCACTAGGATGAATCTCCAAACCAGGCACAGTTTTGGGAAGAAAGTATTTATTGAAGTTATAGATCCAAGGGAAGTTCCATAATGGTTAAAGAGGTTGGCCCCCTTCCACAGGTCTAAGCAGAGAGAGAAACCCACCACCAGCAATTCAAAAAGCAAGCAAGCACACTCAAGCTCAAAAATAGCAGGAACTCCAGGCTTAAGCTCAGGCTCCTCTTTGCATATGTATAGCTAGAATTCTAGACCCACCCCAGAAACACCTTAGGTCTAGACCTTAAGATCTAGCCAAGGTGACATACCCTCTAACCAGGCAGCTGGAGAAAAACTTTATTATAAACTCTTGTATGGGGGACATCCTTCAAACTACCACAGCAGGAGTGAAAAAAAGCATCTTGTCAGTGGAGACAACACAGGTGATTTGCTATATAGTCAGGTTTTGGAAAGTAATTCACAGGATTTATCTGAAAATGTGAGCTATCTGGAGACCTTGGGGCTTATGGGTGTTTCAGCCCCAGTGCTGTGAGAAGAAGCCCAATCTCATAGGAAACTGAGCTGGGCTGTAACTGTTGGGAAAGAGGGAACTCCAATTCTGGCTAAATCATTGCCAAGAGTGAGGTCCTAGACTCACTTTCAGGTAGTTCTATCAATTGTTTTACAAAAATATCTTGAATTTTGAATGTAGAGAATTGTCTTAAAACACAATCAATGAATTATTTAGATTATCTTTTTTCTTTTCCTTATGGTGCTAGGGTCAAACTGATTGCTATGCACATCTCAGCAAGAGCTCTACCACTGAGCTATATCCCCAGCCATTGCTCATGTTACCTTTAAATTAACATCTAAAGCATTTTTTTGAATTTCAGTAACTGCTTTACATTTTTGTATTACTTAAACCACTTATAATGAGTATGAATAATTTTAAAAATATGTCATTATTCAACATACTAGGGCCAGGCGAACCTGGCTGAATACTAGGCTGTCCATGGTCCCCTGTCACAAGGACTGATCCAGACGACCCATGGAGAAGGATATCCAGCGGATTGGGGATGGGGATAATAACTCATTGTTTGCCCATTAAATAATTTAGCTCATTATGGACAATAAAAAAATTTTTAAGTATGTCATTATTTAGCATTTTGTTTCTTTTGTAAATTAATCATTAATATTATACAGTGGAAACAGATGAACATATAATTGTCATTTCTCACCATTGATTTCAGTTTATAATTTATTAAAACATTTTCTTGTTGTAAGTTAGTATACATCTAAGCCTCTTCCTTAGATTTACCGGGAAGGCAAGCAGGATGAAGGAGACTATAGAAAATTGGAAGAGATGCACCAGAGATGCCTTGCTGCAGAGCGTTCAAAGGATGATCTTCAGCTAAGACTTAAGAGTGCAGAAAATAAAATAAAACAACTTGAAATTAAGTAAGTTTATTTTTCAGCCTATAACATTTTCAAAACTCACATGAATTATCTGTCTTTTCCGTTTTTTCTTTTCCTTTTTAATTTATATTCTTGTTCTTTTTTTTTCTTTTTTATGTATGTGTTTGCACATGTATGTGCTCATGTTTATGGAGGCTGGAAGTCAGTGTGGGGTGTCTTTCTCAATTTCCTTTTACTTTTAACTTTTTTTAATTGACAATTTGACAATTTTCATACTGTACTTAATGTATTTTTTTATCACAACCTCGGCCCACCCACTGAACCTATTCTTCTATGAAAACAATCCCTCTTCTACCCTTATGTTGTTTTCTTTCTTGGCTTCCTCCATTATTCATGATGACATACTGACGGGCCCCAATATCATGCAGGTCTTGTGCAGGTAATGAAATTATGCAATCATAAACAAATGGGTATGTCAACTGTCTTTTTTTGTATTAAGTAAAAACATTGCACAAGTCATGTGTTGGTACCACCATTTCCCTCCTTCCTGCCCCCATTGCACTGTGGGCCTTCCTTGATAGGATTGCTGGTATGCTCAATGGGGATTGTAGGCTGTGTGTTGTGTGAGCAGAAGTCAGTCATAGGGGTTGGGGTAGCAATGCCACTGGATATTCCTCCACCATGGCTCTTACAATGTTTCTTGCCTCCTCTTGAAAAGTTCCTTGAGCCATGGAGGATGTTTTAAGTCTACTTTAATATAGACTTAAGTATAGAATAAGGAACTTCTAGATTTCTGTGTTGGACCATTTTGAGTATACTCGGTGTGCTCCAGTTATTGGGCTCGCTGTGGAAGCAACACTCTTGCTCATCTCTTCACTTCCTCTGTGATTTCACCTGGGCCCTAGGTGATGTGTTAAGGGGTGGCTCATCTACTACCAGAGAATCAGCTATCATCTCTACTCTTGTTGGTAAAATTACATTGTCTATGGTTCTTGCTGCCTTCTAAAAGATAAAAACAGATTCTCCAGTGGAGAGTGAGATCAGCATAGGTCAAATGGGATAAACATTTAACAAGATTGTAATATATGTAATCTCTCCTTAGACCCATGGTTAGTGGAAGCTTTTCCTTAGAATCCAGTCTCCATAGAAATTTGACGTGGACCCCAGTTCCAGCTATGGGTTCCTTGCCACTGTGTGGATCTCTTATCCATTCAGAGAACCCTTGATTATCCAAACAGGTTGAGTGCCAGTATTATACAGGTGTGTACATCTTGTGCTGGTTGCTGTTGTATAAGCTTGTGTCCTGCTTTCTCACATTATTGTTGGCTTATTTTCCTTGTTAGCTCATGTAGCACTTTCCAGCACTATATAGGCTTACTATCTGGGAATTGGCTTTCTTCCAGATTCCATTTGGGTCTCTCAATGTTCTGAGTCAGCAGCCTGTGGTATCTTCAGCAATAGTGTCTTGTCTTTTACTTCAGTCAGGTAAATCATGTGCTTTGACATGTATTTTGTTAATGTATTAATTACACTAGAAGCATGTCTTGTTTTGAGCAACTTGTAATCACTCCGATCAACAGCTCAATGTGGGTAGTAACCGATTTCTGGTTGTCATGGTTTGATCCAGGTGTCCCTCACAAACAAATGAATGTGTTGGGAATGATTGATCCCCAGCTTATGGCAGTTCAGGAATTGAAACCTCGCTAGAGCTGTGTTGCTGCAGGCTAGCTTATGGGTTTATAAGCCAGCTTCCCCTTGCCAGTGTTTGACATACCTTCCTACCACTGTTTGCAAGCCAGAGCAAATGTTGTTAGGATTAGGCTTCATCCCAACCTTCTTGCCAGAGAGTTCCACTAAAGGGTTATTAGATCTTTTAGCCTACTGTGCAAGAGTATGGGTTCTGTGGTACCAATTCTTTTTTTTTTTTTATTGTCCATAATGAGTTACATTATTTAGTGGGCAAACCATGCGTTGTTATCCCGAATTCCCCGCTTCCCCCCCTCCCCCTCCCTGATCAGTTGTATATCCTCCTTCGTGGGCTGTCTGTATTAGTCCTTGTGGCAAGGGATCCTGTATATCTTAGTACTCATCCAGGTCTTCCTGGCCCAAGTGTGTTGTTACTGATGGGTGCCATGCCTCCGGACAGTCTACCCCACC